>JAYEVE010001602.1:0-22742 GCA_036346375.1 Guadua angustifolia
GACCGTGAAATCTTGGGTGAACAGAGCTTGTGGCAGGAAGCCGTAACTCGTAGGCAACCTCATTAATCTTGCGGATAATAGGATAAGGTCCAAAATATCGAAATGCTAACTTGTGATTTGCTCGTGATGCCACGGAAGTCTGAACATAGGGCTGCAACTTGACATACACCATATCATCCACATTGAAAGAGCGTTCCGAACGACGTTTGTCCGCTTGATGCTTCATGCGCTGCTGCGCACGTTGAAGATGAAGCCGGACCAAGGAAGTCATGTGTTGACGCTGATGGAGCCAATCCTGCAGTTCTGGAACGGTACAAGCATCAGTAGGATTGATACCAAAATGATTAGGCGCATGACCATACAAAACCTCGAATGGTGATGTCTGTAAAGTGAATGATAGCGGTATTATGCGAACTACGCTAAATAAAGCCATTTGACCTTTGCTTGGGACAAGCATGCACAAAGCTGCTTGGTAAGCCGAGACATTGATTAACTCTCTCTGTTTGCCCATCCGACTGTGGATGATATGCACTGCTCATGTTAAGATGGGTGCCTGCCAATTTAAACAACTCTTGCCACAAAAGACTAGTAAACACTTTATCCCGATCTGATACAATAGCCCTAGGCATGCCATGAAGTCGATACACCTGAGTCATATAAGCTTGAGCAACTGTGAAGGCTGTGAAAGGATGAGCTAAGGGCAGAAAATGGGCAAATTTAGAGAACTTATCAACAACTACCAGAATGCAATTATAAGAGTTGACACCCGGTAACCCTTCAATGAAATCAAGTGTCACGGTCTGCCAGGAGTGATCTGGAACAGCAAGAGGTAACAAAAGGCCAGGATATTTCGCTCGATCCGGCTTGGCTTGTTGACAGATTGTACAAGTGGAAACAAATGTATGAATCATCTTTTTCATGGATGGCCAAGCAAACAGCTGTTTAATACGTCGATAGGTCACGGGAAAGCCGGAATGACCACCGATCACACTGTCATGAAGAGCTGTCATTAGCTTAGATTGCAAAGCAGAGTTAGCACCAATCCATATGCGGTCCTTGAAGCGGAGCACACCTTCTATGAGACGGAAATGAGGGACATCTTGTCCTACTGCCAGGGCTGCTAATACTTTGAGTGTGTCTGGGTCTTGTTGATACCCCTACACTACCTCATCTAACCATTTAAACTTGCTCACGAAATGGCGAATCTTTATTAGGCAATCTTCTTGAGCATCTTTCTGCAAGTCAGGGCGTCGAGAGAGTGCATCAGCCACCCGATTTTCCAGCCCCTTTTTGTATTGAATTGAAAATTGGAGCCCCAAAAGTTTGGTCACCGCTTTCTGTTGGAGTGGAGAAGTAACGCGTTGATCTAAAAGGTGTGTTAAACTCTGATGATCAGTTTTTATGACAAATGGAGCATGCTGCAAATAAGAACGCCATTGATCAACTGCAAAGAGAATCGCTAAGAACTCTTTTTCATATGTGGATAACCCCTGATTCTTAGGTCCCAATGCTTTACTAATAAAGGCTATAGGATGTCCACGCTGTTGCAGAACAGCTCCAATCCCCTTCTCACTAGCATCAGACTCAATGATAAACGATATAGAAAAATCAGGTAGGGCTAAAACTGGTGCTGAACTGAGAGCATGTTTCAGGGCTGAAAATGATTGCTGCGTTTCCTCCGTCCACACAAATTGGTGACCTTTCTTCAGAAGATTTGTTAAAGGTTTGCTAATAAGGCCAAAACCTTGGACGAAACGCCGGTAATGGCCGCCATACCGTAAAGCTTGAACATCCTTCACACACGAGGCCGCCACTTTCGTGCAAAACACGCAACTCGGATGGGTCTATCGCAACTCCGGCCGCACTGATGAGATGACCCAAGAACTCCAGTTGATGTTGGGCAAAATAGCACTTGGACCGCTTGAGGTGTAGTTTGTGACTGCTCAGGAGGTTGAAAACTTGGCGTAAATGTTCCAGATGAACTTCCAAATTGGGGCTATAGACCAAGACATCGTCAATAAAAACAACCACACATTTGCGCACTAATGGAGCCAAAACGAAGTTCATGAAACTCTGGAAAGTGGCTGGAGCTCCTGTAAGTCCAAATGACATAACTTTGTACTCAAAGTGCCCATTGTGGGTTTGAAACACCGTCTTGTATTCGTCCCCCTCTTTGATTCGAATCTGATGATAGCCGGATCTGTGATCCAATTTGGAAAACACTGTCGCACCGGCTAATTCATCTAACAGCTCATCCAAAATAGGCATAGGATACTTGTTCTTTAGAGTATGTGCATTCAAACGGCGATAGTCCACACACAATCGCCATTCGCCATCTTTCTTCTTGACGAGAAGCGCCGGTGATGCAAAAGGACTTGAGCTGTATTGTATGACTCCCGAACTAAGCATCTCTTGAACTTGTTTTTCAATTTCATTTTTCTGTTGTGGAGTGTAACGATAAGGGCGTAACCGGAATGGTTGTACTCCTGGTAATAAAGGAATGGCATGGTCGAAATCTCTGCGAGGAGGCAATCCAGTTGGAACATGGAATAAATGATCAAATTCTATTAACAACTTGATAACAGATGGATGGTTGTCAGAAGATGCTGCCCATCAAGAAACCACTGAAATCTCGAAGCTGCTCAATTGCGCTTGCTTAAGGAGTGCATTGAGTTGAGCTCCATCTATTGTCGGACAACGGTGGTGGTGGGAAAGACTCCTTATGGCGAATCTTCATATCCTTATATGAGAATGCGAGAGACTTATGTGCGGTGAATCTGCATTGGACTATGTTGTTCAAGCCAATCCATACCCAAAATTATGTCATAACCCGGCGGTAAGACCTTCAAATCAGTCACAAATGTATGCCCCAGCGAGAACCAATGACATTGAGGAATCACCAAATTGCGGTCCAAAACACCCCATCTCGCTACTCGGACCAATACGAGTTGAGACATCTTGTGGACCCTGGGCATAACAGGAAGTAGATGATTGCCAATATAGCTGCCAGAACTACCTGAATCGACCAACATCAAGACTTCTTGGCGGTGCACAAACCCTTTGAGACGTATGGTTTTACCTCCTTCTGATCCCGACATTGCTTCACATGAAATAGCCAACACTTGATCCTCTGCTGACTCAGACTTTGCATACTCGAGATGACAAACCTCGAACTCAGACTTGGGGGCTCGATGCAAATGTGAGCCCCAGCGCATAATAACAACTAGACTCGGAAGGATTGGATTAACTTGGAAGGGCGTATACAAGTATCGCGCCGCCAAAGGAAAATAAATGCGCTCGCGAGGCTATTGACCTATAGTTCACCGCTGCGTATCTCTGATTCTGAGTTTCCCTTTTATATCGATGTTCTCTTCATTACAAGGAATATACCACAATACTCTCCTATTTACTGCCGTGTCGGGCCCACTCCGGTCAGAAGAAAGCGCTGATTAGGTTTATGGGCTCACGCCATCCTTACATTTGGGCGTCCTGCTCCGAGTTGATGACAAGTCTCCCATCTTGATCTGGCGCTTTCTTGACAAGTCATCTTCCTTGCGGCTTACTCGGGTGATCTGCTGACATCGTCCCATTGGGTTGAATTGGGCTGCGGACAAGAACAGGAAGGAAGGAATGAAGGAACTCCTTTGTTTGAGGAGAGCTTGTAGTAGGACTTCCTAATCTCACGGCGTTCGCGTCTGCTAACTTTCTAGCGCCAGGGGTGATTTGTGAGAGGAGCTAAGAAACCAAGAAAAGAATGGAGGAGGGAGAAGAAGCGGGTGATGATACAGGAGGTAAATAGGATCGTCCCTCGCGCATGATGGCGTTCGATTTGGGAGGAGGAGGACAGCGACGGCGAGGAGGAGGAGAAGGCAGGAGAAGCAGCCGCCATGGAGGCGGATCAGAAGGTTATGCATATACCTCTGGCCCTTGCCCGTTTGGGTTTAGCTTTTAATCCAGCGATTTTTTTTAAAAAATATTATAAAATAATGTTGTAGTCTACTAGGCTGGAGCTAAAATGCAAAGAGTCAGCCATAAACTCAAACACTATTTTGTGCATCGTGTGTGTGTGTGTGTATATATATATATAGCCTTTTCCGTACTCCTGGAAGTACATACTCCCACCTCTAATATACCATTTAAATGAACACTTTATACTCATTTATCACTTTCGGTATACTCCAATAATAATTCTAAGATACTCCAATGCAACATGGTTGAAAATATTTCATAAGAACCCTTTATTTTTTACTACATATCCTTTTCCATATGTAAAGGAATATATAAACAAATATTGCTATAAAGGGTGGGCTTTAATGAAATTTTTGTGGAACTCACTTCACGATATCTTATAATTAGTATTAGAGTATACTCAAAAGAATAAAAAGGTATAATAACATCATTTAAATGGTATAAAATAAGAATACATTACACCAGAGTATGGAATCATTTTCTATATATATATATATATATATATATATATATATATATATATATATATATATAGGAAAATGGTTCCATACATCTGGGAGTATGTACTCTCACCTTTAGTATACCCTTAAATGATATTGTTATACCTCTTTATCATTTGAGTATACTCTAATATTAATTATAAGATACTCCAAAATGAGTTTGATGAAAAATTTCATCAAAGTCCACTCTTTATAGTATAATTTGTATATATACACCTTTTACATAAGGAAGAGGGTATATAGCAAAAAATAAAGGGCTTTAATGAATTTTTTCAACCATGATGCTTTGGGTATATAAAATTATTATTAGAGTATCTTGAAAGTGATAAAAGAGTATAACACGTTCGTTTAAGTGGTATATTGGAGATGGGAGTACGTACTCCTAGGAAGCCAGTGGTAGCGATGATGGTACCTATGTCCGCTCCTCTTTCCCTTGAAAATTTTTAGCGTCACTACATGGGCCCAAAATTTTATCTAAATGAGCTAACGGAGTAACCTTATATTGTGTCGCTCCTAAAGGCCTGCCTTGACCATGTCTTGCAAGTCCCGTTAATCCTCTTTAGGGCCCATTTGGAAACACGGATCCCTTGGGATCGACTGTATTCGGTGAAACCCAGGGCTAATTTCCCTAGGGCGGATGAATCTTGCGTTTGGATGCCCATCACGCGAGAAATTTCGGCCCTTTCCACGCCAATTCATGGGCGAAAAACCCTCGTCTCCTACGCAGACGGGCTAGGTTTCCGTCCTCTCGCCTCGCGATCTCGCGACCTCGCCTCCTCCGTTCGTGCTTCCTCTCTCGCCACGCGCCATGCCCTCGGCATCTAATTCATGTCTCACCCCACGCCCACGCCCCCAGCGGCCCTTCTCCTCCTCCTCCTCCTCCTCCACCTCCCAGCGCCGCGTGACATGAAAAGCCAAGCTTCCAGCGACCTCCTCCTCATTGGGCCCACCGAGAAAAACGGGCTCCACTGGACCTTGCAGTGGCGGCCGTCGCCCGCTAAATGTGATGCTGCACTCAACAGCGAGGAGGGAGCGTAGATGGTGCTTCGCCGATCAGGGCGAGATCCGGCTCGGCGCGATCGGCCCCCTCGGAGTCGCCGCCAACCTCTTCCGGTGTGCGTGTGACTAGTCATCACCGAGGTGCTTGTAGTAACAATTGAGGGTGTATTCTATTGTTTCTGTTGTTACTACTTAGTAGTTCACTTTCTTTGGTAGCTACATCTTGTCACTTTGCATGTGAAGGTAAGATTAAATTCGGTAGTAGCAAGGGATGGCGGCATTGATGTCGATTGTTTTTATGAACTAATCTCCGATCTTTGTTTTCCCTTAATTGGCGTGCCTAGGTATGTTGTTGCTTGTCATAAGGAATTAGCTAGATCTGCACCTTTGTTTTTGAAAAAAAAAAATGGTGATTGCTAGGAGAATTTAAGGTTTTGTGCACTAGTACTATGCTTTTAGTTGCTCTGTACATGCTCGTGTATGTAAAATTCACAGTAATTGTTTGTTTATATGGGCTTGCTTTGATGGGTGTAAAGCTGTAATTTTATGCTAGGGATATTACGTAGTAAATGTGACACTTTTGTTGTCCTTGACACATTTGTGAGTGAGCTTGGGTATAATTGTATGCTTCAGTTTATTTACGCTCCTTGCTTGGTTGTATCACACTATGTGAGCTGGATTCTAGATAGGTTGCTTGCAATTTGTCACTAAAAAGGCTGTGTTGGGTGTATTTATCGGCATTTATTTGAAGCTATGCTTGGCATATCCAATATTTTCAAACTAGATCTCATCTTTTTAAGCTTTAGGAGAAAGCTAAAAGTCCTCTCTGCACCATGGATGTTGTTGTGTTTCTTGACCTCAATATCTATCCATTTCCCATACCATTTATAATATCTTGCTTGATCCTTTGCTCACTACCAAATTCATAATTAACTTTGTGTAAGCAAATTTATTAGATGGATGTCATCACATCAACAAGTTCATTTCGAGTTCATTTTTCCCCAAGGTTCTGGGATAAGCACGATTATTTCTATGTTATTAGGTCTAGGTCACATCGAGGATGAGCGCACCTCCTGCAAATGTGGATAGATAAAGTAAAGGAAAAGAAATGATGGCGTTTAATTTCTGATTATGATGTTTAATTAGTATGCAAGAAGGCTACGGATTTAATGAAAGGTGTGAAGCTATATATGTAATGTTGGCATTAACACAATAGGCGATGATGACCAATGGATGGGTCATAGATGTTGTAGCAACAAACTTGGCTTGTTGCTATTTGCCTTAATATCTGATTATTAGCCAAAAATTGTTGTTGATAACCATGCAACCTCTGACATCATAGCTGTTGATTGATTTTTGTTTCAATTGCTGTGATTCTTGAATTGTTTCTTTTGCATGGTCAAAGTTCACGAATTTTGCAAATAGGAATATAAAGTTTTTGTGAATTAGTTTGCTTGTGGTAAAACAATTAGTTTCTTTGCTAACTTTGCGCTTATATTAGCGAGTGTGTCATGGATAAATGCTTCACATTTTGTTTTAGCCAAATTTCATGTGGCTGAATATAATGGATGTTTAATGCTATAGATGCAAGTAGTATTAGCTAAACTTGTTTGGATTTTACTTGTGTATGCATAGTTGTATGAATTTGAACTTAATATGTGGATTTGATCAAATTTGGGTGCGAGGTTTTAGCACCTCTGAACTCATTTTGCATTTCTTTAATGTTAGGAATTTTACCTATGGCTTCCAAATGATGATAGGGATAAATTTCCCTTGGAGAGAAATTCCCATAGGGAATGAGGGGATTTAATTTGTCTTCAAAATCCTCTAGGGAAAATTTTCACTGAGTTTCTTTTCCCTAGCATCCAAATGAGCCCTTAATATATCTCTCTCGCCTCCATCAAACCCTAAGCCGTCACCGCCATAGTGTGTCGCACTCTATCTCCACCACCATTAGATCTCACTACTCTGAATAGGTCATCACTTCTTGGTTCGTCCCACGCCATTCTTGCGGTTATGGGCGGCCGATCATTGATCGTGATGATACTCGGGTTATCACCGCTGGGTGAGGCAAGCGGATGATAATAGATATCTTCTTGCGGTTCATTATACAACCGGTGATATTAGACTATCTCTTTGGTTTACACTAGCATCCGCGGTGATACTCAACTATCTCTGCCGGTTCAACCTAGAATCGGCGGTGATATATATATATCTCTCTTTGGCTTATCTGACGAACCGACGATGATCTGTGTATATCCTTGCCGGTTCCTAAACAAACCGGCGGTGACAACGAAATCTGAAAAAATTTGTAGATGTACTTCATAGATTACTCTACCTATGTATAAAATTGCGAGTTCAAATTCAATACATATGAGGACTTACAAAACTCTTTTTGTAAGTCCTCATATGTATTAATTGAACTAATTATACATATAGAGTAATCTATGAATACATCTACAAATTTTTTCGTAGTTTTCGTGACTTTTATTAGTTGGTGTGCACGATGTGTACACGGGAAGGCTTATGTGCACATGATATGTTGCCTTCAAATATATAGTATATGAAGCGTCGTTAGATCATAATTAAAATATATTAAAGCATCACAATATTTAGTTTTTACAATTAATAGTCTGTTCACAAATGTAGTGTGAGTACATCTCGTTCACTTTAGATCGAAGCTTCCGTCGTGGAACTCGCCCTTTGGATCGATGCATGTTAAATCGATGAATCAAACGATATGCTCTTGAATTGCTAAAATTTCTTTCGATGATGAATCGATTGGTTCTCACTTGGAGCGTGTTATTGAAGAAAAAGAAATTTAATTAATGATGATAGATGTTAAATGAAAGAAAAGTAGGCATGAATGTGTAATTATATACCATGTCTTCGTTATAGCCAGCGATCTTCGTGACAATTGCATGTAAATTTGTACATCGTAGTATCGCATAAACTATTTCACGGTTACTGTCTCATGCATGGAAAGTCTGTTATTACTTTGAAAGTTGTCTGTAGGGAAGATGCGGACCACCTTTCTTGCAATACCGTGTGAATCTACTGTGAATGATTTTAAATAGTAATTAACCTTAAATACAATAGAATAAAATATTACTAGAGCAATAGCATAGCGATCGAAGTTTACCTATTCATCATCTTCCAAAAATTATGTTCATACTCACGAAGTTCTTTTCTCAACGAGTCCAAGACATAAACCACGCTAGCTTCTAACTTTCGATGTGAGGAGGACCCAAATGATAACTAGACATATATGTTAACACGACCTATTAGTCCCCACAGTATCACGCAAAAATAGTAAAACAATATTAGAAGTAGGGTAATACGTACTGAAAGTTATAGGGTACAAGTAAGGAGGTTTTCTTTCTCAGCTTGAAGAAAGTCTTAAATAAATAGTCTTCAACAAACTTTGGGTTATCACGGACGAGTGTCTCGTTAACAAGCCCGGATTGAGAAATCCTAAATCTTCATCCTTATTTTTTGCACATAACTGTATCTCCATTCTACATATGTAAAAAAGAAGTTAGACATACAGTTGAACGGTAGAAGAATATACAATAATATAAATAGAGACTTACAAAGTCCACGGTCGACGGTGTGGCGTCGAGCATCTAGCCGGTACAACATATACAATTCGAGAACTCTAACGAACATGCCATCCCCATTGTGAAAATCCGAATATTTGTATTTCACTTTGGGATCACCCACATACCCTCTTGGCTGCTTGCATAATATCTTGATGGGCGCAGCGCAATTTTATTATTAGGTTCTCTAAATCTTTTGGAGAGCCATCGGTTTGCCCTTAATGTACTTCCGGCTTAGACCTAGCTCGTAATTACGGCGTTGTTCGTGACATCTTTTTGAGCTTGCGACATCGGCGCCTCGGACTAGCCATCTTCAAGTTTTGCTTTCGGAGATCGCTCGTAGTCCGACATTTCGAAGGTTGAAGCCATACTGTCTCTTTGGCTTTTGCCATACTCAAGAAAAACTCCTGCGCATTAGCATCGACTTTAGTCTTCTCGGGTGATGGCACCTTTTGGAAGTGAGATGTTACCTCGACCTTCGTTTGCTCTTTGCGTTCTTCTTGATCATATCGGTAGGTAATTTCTTACGAGGTGTCTTGCCTTCACTGAGATGACCGAGATTTGGTACAAGGCGATGCGGACTTAGAGATGGTCTTGATGTTAAACTCTTCTTATGTCTTGGTGAGAGTTGGACTTTTCTGGTGGTGCCGGAGGAGGAGTTGGACTTTTTGGATGGTCTTGCGGAGGAGTTGGACTTTTCTGGTGGTGCCTTGCGGAGGAGTTGGTCCTTTGTGGATGGTGCTTGGGGAGGAGTTGGACTTGTCCTAGCGGTGCCGTGAGGAGTTGCACTTTTCGAGGCGGATGTGTCTGCGTGTGGAAGTCTGCGCTCATCATCATCGTCGTCGTTATCGGCCTCATCGTCCGAGGCGAACATAATCAATCTCTTGCGCCACGCGAGAAGCCATGCACGTTTTCTCCAAGTTTGTTTTTTTCCGTCCTCGCCAGAATCTCTACCTCCATTTTGCGATATTGTCGGACTACATTGTCTACTTCAACCTGGCGAATCCAGCGGTATTAGGCGGTCAGCGGAACCTGCGAGGCGCATGGCCAAGCCCCCGCCATCACCACCTTGATGGTAATGCCATGTCGCGGACAAATCGGCTTGCGGTGTCGGTTACGTGATGTCATCCACTAGAAAATGGAGTCGATGCTCTCCGGAATCGTTGCGGACGCCTTGACTGCTCTTAAGAACACCGTGACTGAGGTTCGGAGGGCTGTCATCGAGTGGCGGTCGTGAGTTGAGAGCTTTCTGTACTGCTTGCTCCACAACTTGATCCAGCTTCGCTCTCTCTTCCTCTAACGCTCTTGCCACAGCATCTTGTATTTGACTTTGCAGTTCATCTTCTCTTATTCTTATTTGACTTTGCAGTTCATCTTGCTAACTTTTTAATTGTTTTAATATTTCTAAAATCAAATAATGCTGTCAAATTGAACAACAAATGTTGTCAAATTCGAACAAATTCAAGTGCGATCAAAATCACAAAAATCCAAATCGATAAAACTTTCAATTTGATAAAAAAAAGCATAACCTCAATTTCCATTATTGCATATATTACATTAATTGTTACATATGAGAAAATAAACATGTCGTTCATACAAAAGAAAGCATACATTTCATTACTACAACTAAGCTACGACTCGACCTTCGTTATGATCGCGGCGTATGTATGTAACAAATCACATCTTCCATGGTACTTAGGTCAACGTCCTCTCCAAAAGGGGAAGCTCATCGAATTGGTTGTACTCTTCCTCGTCGACAACATTCTCAACTCCGACAATCCTTCTTTTTCCTTGAATAACCACGTGGCGCTCCTTGTTAGCGGGCCGATTACAAAGAAGATTTGTGTAATGTAATTAGCAAATACGAATGGTTCTTCTCTCAGATCCGACGAGTTTGAGGTCCACGGTAGTGATGCCGCATTTGTCGATATTCACGCCCGGAAGTCGACCCATTGGCACCGAAAGAGAGGGACCTTCAAGGACCATAGTCAAGCTCCCAAATCTCTTCTATGAATCCGTAGTAGGTTTGCCTATTTCCATTGTTGTCATAGGCATCTATACGGATACCGCTATTTTGATTAGTGCTCTTTTATCTTGCGCTCTTGTATAAAATGTAAAACCATTTATGTCGTATCCTTGGAATGTCCGAATTGTAGTTGGCGGTTCTGAGCCAACAATTTCAAGCGAGTGCGATCTGTCTCAGACGCATCATGTGTCTACACAACCAATGCCGAAATTATCTCTGTGCTCTCTCATGAGCCAACCCTCGACCTCCACAGGTTTGTTTTGGATAGCACGTTCTTGTGCATGTCGACATATGGGGCCACCACAACCGATTGTCCCAAAAGCTGCGAAATGTGCTTGTGTAAATGCAACTAGATTGCTAATACGTCTTGATTTCTCGCCTAGTGTCCCTTTCCTGTAGCCTTCCTCATGCCGAGATCTGAGGCACACCAATCGGTTTGAGATCCATATAATCGACGCAGAACTCAATGACCTCCTCGGTTCCCCGACCATCGGCAATCTGACCTTCCTACGATTTGATTACAAACATATTTCTTTATAACCCCCATGAATCTCTCGAAAGGGTACATCTGATGTAGAAATACGGGACCAAGAATTCGTATCTCTTTCACAATGTGAACAATGAGATGGACCATAATATCAAAAAAAGATGGAGGAACACATCTCAAACTGCACAGAGTGTGAACCACGTCTTCCTGCAGCTTGTCTAGTATTAATGGATCGATGGCCTTCTGTGAAATCGCGTTGAAGAATGAACACAACTTGATAATTGGGTCTCGGACTTTCTCTGGCAGAACCCCCCTAATTGCAATTGGAAGCATCTGTGTCATCATCACGTGGCAATCGTGAGACTTCATACCAATTAACTTTAAGTCTTTCATTGAGACTAGTCTCTTTATGTTAGCAGAGTAACCAGACGGAACTTTGATTCCGTGCAAGCATTCGCAAACGCTAATTTTCTCTTTCTTGCTCAAAGTGTAGCAGGCTGCGGGAAGGTACTTTTTGCCTGTATCTATTTCTTCGTGATGCAGCTCCTTCCTCGGTTTCATATCTTGAGGTCCATCCTTGCTTGAAGTGTATCTTCGTTTTGCGGTATGTCGATGAAGATACCAAGCAAGCTATCACACACGTTCTTCTCTATGTGCATGGCGTCGATTGCGTGTCGAACTTCCAGTCTTGCCAATAAGGTAGGATCCAAAATATTGATTTCTTTTTCCACAAAGGAGCCTTATCCGGGAAGTCGGAATAGATGTCTTCTTGGCTCCCTTTCCGTGAATAATTGTAAGGTCCTTCAAAGAGCAAATATCTGTTTCCCGATCGATGCTTCGGAGCTAATGCGTCTCCTTTCTCCGTCAAAAGCTCTCTTATTATTGCGGTATGGGTGATCCTTACGGAGGAACCTACGATGCCGCATGTAAGCCATTTTAAAATTTGTTCTTGACCACAAGCTATTCAGTATCATCCGAGCCTTTGGGCGCATCCGTTGAAGTCTTTTGTCGCCCGGCCCGACGAGTTGCCAAGAGCGGGATAATCATTAATGGTTACAAACAATAATGCCCGTAGGATAAAGTTTCTCTTTTATACTCATCCCATACCGTACACCATCGGTCCACAATATTAGAAGATCTTCAACCAATGGTTTGAGGTACACATCGATATCATTGCCGGGTTGCTGGCCCTTGGATCAATAGTGGCATCATAATGTACTTTCGCTTCATGCAAAGCCAAGGAGGAAGGTTGTAGATGCATAAAGTCACCGCCAAGTCTTTGTGACGACTACTCATGTTGCCAAAAGGATTCATCCCATCGTACTCAACCCAACCTTATATTCCTCACATCATATGCAAAGCGCTTCTTATATTTTCTGTCGATGTTCCTCCATTGCACAGAATCAGCAGGGTGTCTGAGCATTCCATCCTTCTTACGCTCTTCGGCGTGCCATCGTAGCAATTGGGCATGCCTTTTGTTCGCAAACAATCGCTTCTGACGGGGGATTATAGGGAAATACCACACCACCTTACGGGGACACCTCTTCTTCTTACGCCTCACCCCGACATCTTCGTTCTCGATATCGTCGTCGTTGCCCTTATACCGCTTTGCTTTGCAAACAACACAGGCATCCATGTCTGCAAACTCATTGCGATACAATATGCAATCGTTTGGACATGCGTGTATTCTTTGTACTTCCAGTCCCAACGGGCAGACAACCTGCTTGGCCTGGTACGTAGTTGAAGGCAACACGTTACCCTCTGGAAGCAAGTCCCCCAAGAGACATAACATTTCGAGAAAGCTCTTATCGGACCAACCATTGCTTGCCTTCAAGCTGCGATGGTGAAAGCACGGTATCGACTTTCGTGCTCCTCCTTGCGGCCGGGTACAATGGCGTTGTAGAGTCTTCTACCATCTGTTGGAACTTTTGAAACTCCCTTTCACTCGTGAAGTCCCCCTCCTCATCACATGACATTTGATCTAGATCATCTTCGTGGGTATCAACGACGCATCTTCCACCGTCATATCGTTGTCTCCGTCATCTCCATCAATGTGTTGCCCTTCATGTACAATATCATCTTCATCAATGTGTTGCCCTTCATGTACAATATCATCTTCACCGTGCTCGATCCAACGGTATAGCCACCTTGAAACCCCTTCAAGCAAGTGTGCACGATCGACTCTATGTTACAAAACATCTTCTCATTTTTGCAATCAGCATGGACAACACATATAGTCGCCGAGTTTCTCGACTTGTGTGCCGCACCGCACTCGAGAAAACAAGTCATACCATTAAAGAACTCTGCACACGACGGTCCGTGTCATACATCCACCTTCGGTCCATCTCTGATTAATTATATCAAACTACATTTCAATTATATGAACAAAGCGATATCAAAATAATTTATTCTTTATAGTAGTCATGCATTGCTAATTAATTAAAACGATAAACACATTATAAGCACATAACTGCAAATAACAATATAATTGTAAATGATTAGTTTTACAAATACATCTAGCAATTTTGCCTATATAATACATCAAACCTTTTTCACTATTCAAATATCCATCTAGCATTTTTTAATTATTTAGAAGATTTCTTCATTTCATTTTGTTATGTAGTGCTAGCTATTAAATTAAATTAATCTACAACAAATTAACAAGCATATAATTGAATATAAGGATATATTTCTAAATAATTATTTATGTTCCAACTTTCATTATTGCAAAATCCATCTACCATTTCCCATTATTTAAATATTCAACTAGCAATTCTCACTATTTATAATTGATCATCTAGCAATCTTTACTATTAAAAATCCATATAACAAATTTTCATTAATTAAATTAATTACAATTATGCATAATTGTCCATCTAGCAATTTTATTACTTAAACATCCACTACATCACTAAAATGGATATGAATTTCTTGCAAATAACAATATATAATTGTAAATGATTAGTTTTACAAATACATCTAGCAATTTTGCCTATATAATACATCAAACCTTTTTCACTATTCAAATATCCATCTAGGATTTTTTAATTATTTAGAAGATTTCTTCATTTCATTTTTGTTATGTAGCGCTAGCTATTAAATTAAATTAATCTACAACAAACAAGCATATAATTGAATATAAGGATATATTTCTAAATAATTATTTATGTTCCAACTTTCATTATTGCAAAATCCATCTACCATTTCCCATTATTTAAATATTCAACTAGCAATTCTCACTATTTATAATTGATCATCTAGCAATCCTTTACTATTAAAAATCTAAAGTGAATTATAATTTATTCAATAATTTAGCTACAATATGAATTATAATTTATTCAATAATTTAGCTAGATCTTAATTTGAGCAATCTGAGACATAAACTGCTCACACCGCATAATCAAGAATTATCAACATCTATAGCACTCAAGTAAAGTAAAATTTTACGACAAATATAACATACATCAAGTCGGTAACCTCGAAAATTTTAATACAATTTTTCAAAAACAACTCCCCAAGATAATACACTCCTCTTTGTTTTGCTCGATTACGGAGAAGATGTCGATTCGATGAAAAATATGAACAAAATCTCGACACCAAATTTCGCAAAGCACCTCTCCAGAAAAATACACCGAGCAAAGAGCTCCTCTCTTACGCTTCGTAGGAAATCGTCGGTCGGTGAAGATTGCTATATAAATAGCTTATCATCACGGGCTCTGCCAAGAACCCAGAAGTGATAAGGTCATATTATGTGAGGAAAATACCTTATCACTGGGTTACGTGCGAGCAGCAGTGATAAATCATACTACGTGTGGAGTATATGGACCGGGCATTCGCATGGCGTCGAGAGGATCACCCAAGAGGGATGGGCCAAGCCGACTACATGAAGATGGGTATTGCTCAGAGGCGGTAAGCCGCCATGCGCAAAGAAGGAAACCGAAGATGGAAATCAACCTTGCTTAGGAAAATACAATTGTAATCCTAACCGTTATCATGTATAATGGATAAGGAAAGAGATACAATCCCCCTCAGATCCGAGTGGGATTCCATATGTAACCGCCTTCTCGCTATATAAAGGAGGGACGGGGCACCATAGGGACGATACACACAACATCTTCAATTTATAAGCTAGCCACATATAATTAGAAGCGGGGACCAGGGTATTATCTCCACCGCGTGAGGCCCAAACTCATATAATTCGGTGTTCTTGTCTACCATCGAAGTTTGGATCGGCGCGCCTACTTTCATTATTATCGGTAACAAACGTCGACAGTTGGCGCGCCAGGTAGAGGCTGCGCTAAGATCAATCTCAGCAAACTCGGTGGCGATCTTCGATAACTTTTCTCTGGCGGCTGGAGGTTCACGGCCGCGTAAGGGAAGCTGGGCAGGAGCGACTCGATGAGCTCGACCTCCTCATCCAGGTTATGCGCCTGCACCGACCACACCGCCACGTTACCGGGCCGTGCCGCCTTCGCAAACGGCATCAACATCACCCGCAGCGTTCGCTCCCCGTCCGCCTCAAGTGCCAGCATGGTCATGGAGACCTACGGCATCATCGCCATGTACGTGGCCATCCCCGGAGAGAAGGCAAATCGCGACGGCAGCGAAGACATCGTGGGCCACCCTGAAGCACTCCAACCCCCTGCGAGCCCGAGGAACTTGCGAAGACTTCACGCGTGAATTTGCAAGGCGACTAGAAGTGCATTGCACTCGTGAAGACCACGTGAAGACCACGCGTGAAGTGCTTTCTTGCATAGCGACTAGCAGAGCCGATCGGACATCAAAGAAACCGAGAGCCTCATTTGATTTCTTGGCTTCGGTTCCGGCCCAGTTCTCCGGACCAGAAGCAACTCTAGCTTTCTCGTTCGGCTTCAACTCCAGTTCAGCGGCTCCAGCTTCTGTTTTCAGCAGATTTTGCTACGTGCACACACAGCGCACCAGGAAGTTTCTTCTTTCAGAATCTACCGTATTTTTTATCTGCAATTTTATTCTCCACCATGTCATCTACTAAATTTGACATTGAGAAGTCTGGCGGCCGCGCATGCTTTGGAGTCTGGCGACTAGAAGGTACTGCAGTCATCTTGCGAAGAGCGCCACCTTCTAAGACGACCCACGAGCCTACGCTGCTGCTTCCGGCGCCACCTTCTAAGACGACCACGAGCCTATGCCTGCGCCCCGAGCGCCACCTACGACTCGACTGCAAGTCTATGCCTGCGCCACGAGCAAGGACGACACCATTGTCAGCAACACATGGAGCATAAAGCAGCTAAGTCGCTTTTTACTCAACTATATCATTATAAATAAATTATTGGCTTTCTTGACTTGCTACTTAGTTGATCCTCAACTAAGCGATGAAGTCGGGGCTACCTAATAGTGTCTTTGTCGCACATCTTTTTCTGAGTTATCTTAATTTCTTCTTTTTACTTAGCGATTGCAAATGAATCGAAAGTCGTTAATTTGAGGTTGTGAAGCTCGACCCCATGAACGCGAACTTTAGTCACCCAAAGCGTGCCTAGGAAAAGGGCCATGAGCCGACTCGGCGCCTCGAAATTTGGACTAGTCGAGGCAGAGTGCTTAAACAAAAGGGAGTCAAAACCACTCGGATAAATTCAAAATCAATAAGGAAAAGGAGTTAAAAACTCTAAAATTATATATAAACCAGTCGGACATCACATCCGAGTGAGTTATTTTTGCACGGCTTAAGTTATGCATATACATGATTTCAGGGCTACTAAATTTGGATGCGACGCGTGTGGGCCAACGCTTCAACGACATCGTCAACAACTTCAGCGGCGAATGAATTTAAAGGAAGCGGCGCTGAATTTCGCTTTGAGCGGAAATGCGTTTTGACTTCTGCGAATCGTTTGGGATACGGTATGCCCCATGATGGGCCACTAGTCAGACGCCGCGACAATCGGATATAATTCAACGCGTGGAGCTCTATTGAGTCCTTCACGATCTCTTTGCCTACAATGGGCACTTTACCGAAAGGAAAACAAGTCGAAACTACATCAAGCTGGAAGCACTCGGCGTGAAGCTTAACTCCGCCATTGTGACCAGAAGGCGGCAATTCGATCGCAAAAGCACTCGGGAGACTCTTGTGGAGTATATGGACCCCGGGTATCTGCATGACGGGCCGAGAGGATCACCCAAGAGGGGATGGGCCAAGCCGACTACATGAAGATGGGTATTGCCCAGGAGGCAGGCCGCCATGCGCAGCAAGGAAACCCCGAAGATGGAAACCAACCTTGCTTAGGGAAAATACAATTGTAATCCTAACCGTTATCATGTATAACGGATAAGGAAAGAGATACAATCCCCACCTCGTATCCGAGTGGGATTCCATATTGTAACCGCCCTTCTCTGCTATATAAAGGACGGGGCGGGCACCATAGGGACGATACACACAACATCTTCAGCTATAAGCTAGCCACATATAATTCCAGAGCACAGGACTAGGGTATTATCTCCACCGTGAGAGCCCGAACCTGTATAATTCCGGTGTTCTTGTGCTACCATCGAGTTTGGATCTGGCGCCTAGCCCCCTTTTCATTATTGTCGATAACAAGCGTTGACACTACGGGAAAATTATGCGTTGCTGGGAAAATACATATCACCGCCGTTGAATATCTGAACCGTGATAAAATTAAATATCATCGCGGCTATAAATTAAACCAGCGTAATATATCCTTCGCCGCTATAAGTATTAACCGCGGTGATAGTCGATTATCCTTGCGGTTGGTAATACAAACCGCGGTGATACTTAACGTTCAACTCGCGCGCCACCAACCGTCGCTTGCCGTTCCTCTGCGCGCCAACCGTTGCGCTTCACATTCTCTCGCCAGCTGTTGCCCTTCCCATTCTCGCTCTATATAATGCCGTATTGTTGCATCCAATCCACTCTTGTCACAATCCACACAATCCACTTGTTGCAGCCCCCACACAATCCACTTTTGTTGCAACAATGGCACCCCTAAGAAGCGTGCGTGTTGGTGAGCCCCCCGATCCGTCGCTCTGAAGGAGGAGGAGAAGGAGGAGGAGGTGGAGGCGGAGGAGGAGGAAGAGGAGGCAAAGGAGGAGGAGGACGACGACAATGATGGCGATAGCAACGACGGCGGCGAGGAATCTGCGGCGTTGAGGCAAAACCAACTCCGCCACCAAATCGGATTCGGATGAGAAGGAGGACGAGCACCGCCGCACATCAGCGGCAGCTCGGCTGACGAGGAGGAGGATGGCGGCGACAGCGAGTTTTGGATATAGGGCTTGGCCATTAGACTATTATAATTAGGACTAAATATATAATCTTGAACAAATTATGCTTTGTAAATGTTATTTTAATTAATACATATCCGCAAATTACAAATTTGCTTTCATATATTCTGCTTTTTTAACTAATTATGCTTTCATATGTTACTGCTTTTTTAACTAATTATGCTTTCATATGTTACATGCGAGATAAATTACAATGTTTATTATGTTACATCAACTAATAATAGGAACGATAATATCTTTATCGGTTCTATAGTAAAACCGCAAAGTGAAAATAATCTTATCCGCCGGTTTTACTATAGAACCGCAATAATAAATCACTACGGTTTTACATATAAACCGGCAAGAATATCTTCTTATCACTACGGTTCTCTATTAAACCGGCAATGATATTACCTCCATTGCTGCGAAATTGAAACTATTCTTATCCTTTGCCGATTGAAGTTTGAACGGCGGTGATAATATCACCGCGGTTGAATTTGGAACCGGCAATGATATTATCACTTGCTGGCTCGGACCTACCGGCGATGATGGGGATCATGATGAGGCGATGTAGTAGTGTCTCCAACTAACGTACTCTACCCCTTGTTGACGTTTGATACATGTACAAATTAATATCCGTGCTTTTCACCAAATTACTCACGATGGATAATTCCAAATTAGCACATGCAAGTACAGTAGTTAGCTACAAAAAAAATGGCAGTTCTAACCATAGTTTTAGACTGTGAGAGCTACATATACATAGTACGATGTTTTCTGTGTGAAGCTCACCGGAGATTCGATGAACCATGCTATTTCAAGGTGGTTAATTACCAAGTTTGTTAGAAAGAATTTATTAAATTTATATATGAGGCGGCCCTTTTGTTTTATTTATTTCTATCTTGGCTACATTTACACATAAACCCTTTATTAAATCCAACATATAGTGAATAATAACTAGTATTAGCATATGATATGTACTGTTGCATGGAAATGAAAAGATGGTCTATTGTGTATGTGTGTCGATGTGTGCAGGATTTGTTTTTGGAGCTTAAGAGTGACTTAATGCCATGTTTCGCAGCTTGCACCACGGGCATCAACAAGAATGTGGTACTCCTGGAGCATGAACAAGAAGGCGATGTGTTGTGGTGCTGTGTGCTTTGTCGTGGAAGGATGAGTTGATTATTGATATTTAAAGCTATATAGGGTAATACTGCAGAGAACAACAATATTGTTGTGAGCTACCACTGAGCTAGCTACGTAAGAATATTTAGGTTGTTTCAAAATTCGTGCTAGAGCTAGGTTGCGCAATCTAATGAGGTCCCAGCGGAGGAGTTCGATCAAGGCCCTTACCGAGGAGCTCTTTTACCATGAATTAAAATCAATATAAGCCATCTATTTCTTTAAATCTAATGATTGAAATCAATTTAGATCTAGTTATACTACCACCTGTAGTATTGGTATTAAAATTCAAAAAAAGTTAAAAGGGTAAAAAATTCCATCATACTAGTTATCCTATATGGTAAACACTATACCATGCCCCAATAACACTGACAGAACATCTGTCGACAAAGGCTGTATATGCCGACACACTATCTGTCGGCAAAAGTTTTACCGACAGATAACAGCGATCGGCTAAAGTCCTACCGGTAAAGACCTTTGCCGACAGATAAATTATTACCGATGATAGTCGACCACATTAGTGAGAGATCTCTGAAGCAGACGAAGTTTTCCCCATGAGATATATTTTCGTACGAGCAGATATATCTTTGCCGACAGATACTATAATTACCGAGCGAAATTTGTTGGTAAACATAATCTTTTGACAGATGCTCTCACGATTGTTATTGGGGCTCGAATGCTCGGAATGTTTGTTATAATGCAAAAGTACTCATTGAGAGATTAATAACAAACGGTAATTCACATTACACATCAAACAACGATAATTTATCAATTCAATCACTCAATTCACATAATCGATAATTCATCCATTCATTCATCTTTGCGAATTGGCTAGTACATAAGGCTAGTACATAATTCATCCATTCATATACATATATATGCTCAATGTTCATTAATTAAACAAACAACATAGCTCCAATTCAATAGCACTTGTCCAAAAGCTCAAAGTTCTTATCAACTAACCAAACTAGGGCCAATGTCTTCCACATTGACATATCAAGTTCTCTTACAAAAGTTAACCCTACTATTAGTCTTCCACACACATCAGGTTAATTACATGTATACAAAATGATCATTTAGCATATATCCAATTGATCATTCGAACCAAAGCATACTATTGATTAGTTGTCTTCCACAAACTATAGGTTAGGAACCACGATGTCATAATCATGGCGTGAACTTTGAACATCCTAGGTCCTTCTAGTTTTGCTCGCAAAAGAATATTTTAGTAGTTAGAAATTCCCTTGTGAAGGAACCATGAAGCGGTTGGGAGGAGGAGCAGAACTTTAGCAAGCATGCCCAATCATCAAATGGGATCTTTGTTGCAAGAAGAAGTACCAACACCCCATCCAAAGAATAACAGATCAAGAAACACAAGCACGAGACAAAAATCAAGAAACAAAGATCCTCGGGTTTACTAGCATCATTCATTGCATATTCTCTCATGCGTAATAATACTAGGACTGCACAAATTATGAAAATGATTGAAGCGAAACATCCTCAAAGTTTACTAGGATTGGCTAAGCTTGTATCTCAACCTCATTAACAACTACTTGAATGGTAGTATCCCAGCATCTCATGGGAAAATGATGGATCTGGAAGTCTCACCCCAACCCTAATGTACTGGGAATGGAAAGGAGGACCATTGCTAGGGTTTTGCAAACATGGTTTGGCTACTATGTTTTACTTGAACAGGATCGGATGGGTAAATATATCTTTAGGGTGATGGCATGCATGCATGTTAACTTCATTGTGTGTGGAATGAAGTATATCATCTGTCTGGTAGCTGGCATTGTGTATCTGTGATCATATTGTATACATATTGTCACAAAAATTAATGTAGAAAATTTATTTTGTTATAGCTAGCTGTACTACTAGTGGAGAGAGAATGAGATCTACACATACATGCATGGCGTGTCCAAGTCCACGTACATCTTTTTGCTAAAGGAATTAGCTAGTCCTTTGAAATTAATGCTTAGAAAATCTTAACTGTCAGATAATATCCCAATGTTCATTAATTTAAGGCAAAATCATATCCAATTTAAACAACATAATTTAACTACAAGTAGTGTTTCAATGCTTTTCCTCTTACTATAAGTTGCACACATCTTAAAGCAAGCGAAGGGATAAATAATAACTATCTACAATTCATTGATGCTTTAATATTTATGCAATCATCAAAAAAAAAGCAGGAAGCACCTCTTTTTAACTACTCACATCCAATAAGCGAGCCATATATGTGTTATAAAAATACAGTTAAAAAATGGGAAAAAGGTCAACTTGTTATGCTCATGGTTCCTAAAATCCAACACACCCAAAGATTGCTGCTCATCTACCCTAAACCCATCCAACTAAACCCCCCATGGAACCCTAAGAGAATATACCTGCACTTGGAGGGGGAGGCTCAGTTTGGGGGAAAAGATGTCGACTGGAAGGAGGCCATCGCCGAGGAGAGCGCGCCGAGGGAGGCCACTGCCGGGCGCTACGCTGTGGGCGGCGATCGCCAAGGCGGTGCCTGGGCTGCCCAAGGCGCCGAGCGGATAGGAGGAGGAAGATACTGGCGCTCACCAAGGAGTCGGCCAGAGGGAGGAGCAGGAGGCGGCGCTGGCTTGGGGAGGAGCGTCGCTGCCGGGAGGGAGCAGCGCAGGTCGAGCGGCTCAGGGGAGGAGCTGGGCTCGGCCGGGCCAGGGAGGGCAGCGGAGTAGGAGCGCCACGACCGAATGGGGAAGGGC
>JAYEVE010001246.1:0-24730 GCA_036346375.1 Guadua angustifolia
GTGGAGTGCAACCGGTGCATTTTGAGGAGTTCGCTCGGTGCAAACTTTCACAAAATCCACCTATTGGGATCTTGATATGTATGAAATTAACATCAAAATGAATTCGACCAAAACAAGCTCCAACAAGACTAACAACACTTACGAGGGCAATCGCAGTCTGTCTTGAGAGTTTTAGCTTCGAGGCAAATTTCATAAAGTCCACTTGTTCGGATCCCGCTTGAATGAAATTACCACCAGAGCTAAATCGAAATAAACAAGCTCAAATGAGACCGCGACACGTAGAGTGCAAACCGTGCATTTTCGAGTGTGTTCAAGCAACAAACTTTCACAAAATCCACCTATTTGGATCTTGATATGTATGAAATTAACATCAAAGCTTAATTCGACCAAACAAGCTCCAACAAGACTAACAACACTTACGAGGGCAATCGGGTGTCTCTCGAGTGTTTAAGCTTCGGGCAAACTTTCATAAAGTCCACTTGTTCGGATCCTATTTTGAATGAATTAACACCAGAATGAAATCGAGGCTAAAACAAGCCGAGACCGTGACACGAGGAGTGCAACCCGGTGCATTTTAAGTGTTTAGCTCGTGCAAGCTTTCTACAAATCCACCTATTCGGATCTTGATATGTATGAAATTAACATCAATGAATTCGACCGAAAAACAAGCTCCAACAAGACTAACAACACTTACGAGGGCAATCCGGTGTGTCTCTGAGTGTTTCGGCAGGGCAAACTTTCATAATGTCCACTTGTTGGGATCCCGGCTTGAATGAAATTAACACCAGAGCTTAAATCGAGCGAAACAAGCTCCAATGAGACCGGCGACATGTAGGAGTGCAACCCGGTGCATTTTTGGAGTGTTTCGCTCCGGTGCAAGCTTTCACAAAATCCACCTATTCGGATCTTGATATGTATGAAATTAACATCAATGCGAATTCGATCGAAAACAAGCTCCAACAAGACTAACAACACTTACGAGGGCAATCGGTGTGTCTTGAGAGGTTTAAACGCCGGAGCAAACTTTCATAAAGTCCACTTGTTGGGATCCCGGTTTGAATGAAATTAACAACAGAGCGTAATCGAAAGTAAACAAGCTCCAATAGGGACCGTGACACGTGGGAGTGCAACCCGTGCATTTTTGAGAGAAAATGTTCGATGCAAGTGATGGGGACATCACTTCCATGGATACAACCACATCTACACATCAATTTGAACCATTGCTACATTATACAAGGACTAATTATAGAGGCTTTCGGCGCCTGACAGCTTAATCATCGGTGAATGCGTGCTCGTAAGCCTCCCCATTAGTGATAATATGAATGGGATGCTATTTAATTTTTGTGATGATCTTATTGTCCCATAGGAACCTAGGAGAAGGACCTCTAAATGCCAAGCATAAAGCACAATCATCATATCATAAGTTGGACTTGGAATCAACAAATTCCTGCGGTTCGGCCTCCCATGACAACATCAACTTCAAACGACCATAACTTTTGATTCTGGGAGGTTTCTAGAGGCCCATAAGTACCGCAGTTTGAAAGATCTCTTGGAGTCTACTTTCCAATGGATCCAGCCCCAGTGCCAAATTCATCCTGCAGCAATAGGAAATCGGAAAAGAGTGTCACGAGGCCAGAAACTCCAGGAGTGCTGCGCCATTCTTTCTTTGGGCCGAAGCCCTATATAACGCTAGGGCAACCCCTTGGCAGCTTCCCCATGAGTGCTGCACGCCCTAACAACCTCTCCCTAGCCGCCACCCACTATATATATATTGTGTGCTACATAGTACATTTAGTTTTTGGGTTTTGTTTATTTGATAGTTTAGCCATTGCTACTATTTTGAGTCTTCCAAACGTGCTCAAAAAATTACCGCCTAAAGCTCCTTGTTTCAGAACCCCACCTTATCAATCATTCATCTTTATTTGCAATTTCAGATTGTTTTACCAATGTTCTTGCTTTTTCTTCTTCTGCATGAAGGAATTGAACCTCAGAGTTCGGGGAGTTGATCGTGCCAGCGACAAGATCAATAACCCTCTCGAGGTTTAGCGATTGCTAAAGCGCTTGTCGTCATAAATACGCTGTAGTCGGATCGTCAAAGTCAATTCCTCCAAATCAGTTATCACTCTCATCAAAGATCGGGACCCAAAGTCACATCAAGTGGTATCAGGCGCCAAGTTGCTCGGTGAGAGATTCAAGACCTTAGATTAGTTTTTGTTTTCTGTCCAAAATTGAAAATCCTCCACAAAAAATTCAACCTTTAGGTTCAATCTGGTATTTTAGTGAGTTTTGTTAGGTTTTGATCCATTAGAGTCCTTGTTTTAGAATTGTTGATCGCTTTTCCTTCGCGAAGCTTTTATTCCAATCTGTCTAGTTCTTTTGTTTGTTCATAACGCTTTGCATACGAGCTCGATTCAAGTGTTTTGCACTTTCCTGAAACCTTGGGACAAGCTCACACAAAACCTAGTTGGGCACTAAATCTAATTCTATCTAAAAGGTTGTTTAATCTTGACATCAAATTCGGGAAGCAAGTTGCAATTGTAATCCAGATTGGTTTGGTATTTTGATCATAACTCTCACATCCGAACTCCGATTGAGAATTTTTATACTTTCCTGAATCCTTTAAGAGTCCTCTACAAAAACGTTTTTGGGTGTCCTTCGTGATTCGGACTCCTTCAAACCGAATTTGACTCGGATTCGGATTTGGTCAGATCGGCTGAATTTTGTTGAATCTGTGCACCCTTGTGTTTTGGCCATAACTTCTACATATGAGCTCCAAATTGTGTGTTTGAATACTTGTTTTAAAAGTTAGAACAGTGTCATCATTTGTTACATTGTGAGTAAAGCTTGATTCGGTCATTCTCAAGCCTTAATTGCAGCAACAACCTTATTGCATAGTTCTGGCCGAATTTGGGGTTTGTTTCTTCAATTTGTGTTCTAGCTTTGTTCCTTTGAGTTGGTTGAGTCCAGTAGCATCTACAATCATAAAAGTTCCAAAATATCAGTGTACATACCTTTGAGAACCAATTCATCCTTTTGCGAATACTTTGATCCCAATTGAGACTAGCAATTTGAAATTGCTTGAAATTCGCTTTCATATGATACGCTGCATTCATCATAACTCTTGTGATATCAAGTTAGGGATTCCAAAACTTTGCTCATACTAGTGTTGGTTTAAAGTCACTAAAAAAGAGAGAAAGAAAGAGGCAAAAGGCCAAAAAAGAAAAGAAGAGAGAATAATTGGTAGGCAAGCACTACATTGATCAAAACCCTAATTTGTGTTTGTCATTTTTCAGATTGTGCAATTGTATTAAGTAGTGAGCAATCTTGTGCCTTTTACCTTTTCTCAAGCAATTTGCTAGCGTGCCTCCATAACTTATGCAACACCAGTTTTGGTGCTGAAATTATTCTTATTTTTGCTCATTCCATTGGTTGCATTAAGTTGCATTATCTTATGCAGTGTGTTGCCTTTGAAATTCACTTATATCTTTGAGATAAACAATTAGGGCTTGTGAATCTAGTTTGGATCATTACTTATCATTACAAAATCTAGAATTATCAGATTGCATAGGAAATTAATATAGCCTACCAAGCTCCACATATTCTACCTCGTGACGCTTGTTCGGGTCCTTGGCAATCGCTTTATCCAAGCTTGGGAGAACTTTTGATACCATCAGCAATGAGCAACTCCTAACAAGATGGTAAGAACTTGTAAGAGCTGTGGTTAAAGTTTGAGAGTTGAATGACTTTTGTCCACATCCTATGTAGTGATAGAACATTATACTTGTGATTTTGTTTCTTGTCTTCACTAACAATGGTGAGGTTCTCAACGTCAGATGGCGCTTTGGGGAATACAAAGATCTAGGAGAAGAGATAGTTCACACTCCAAGATGCGAGAGAATTATGAACATACCTTCAACACTACTTGAAGGTACAACTGGCATCATACATGTACCAAAAATAAGTTTCTAGCATCCATTTTTTAGTGATAAATATGATCCTCAAGGTTATCTTACATGGGAATTAGGCATCTTTAACAATCATTTGATAAACATGAAATTCCCAGCATGATAAGGTTAGGGTTGTTACTAGTGGATTCTCTCGATTTGCTGCTATTTGGTGGAATGATTATATGAGTAAAAAATCGAGGACATTCCTAGCACATGGACAAAACCAGAAGAAATTTAGAAAGCTAGATTTGTCCTTCATATGTTGCCCGGCAATTACTTAAATGAATTGCAACATCTAAAACAAAATAGATAAAATAATTGGATGAGTACTACCAAGAATTTCAACATGAATCTTTATGCGTTCGGGGTTAGAAGAGGCCTAAAAGATCAAGCATGAATAACTTTTATTTTGGACTAGATTTCGACATTAGGATCATGATATCTTGTAAAGAATTCAATTCTTTTGTCATCTTTACTTAATCTTTCATGAGAAGCTAGAAAGAAAGATCTGAGAGAAAACAATCAACCAAAATTCAAGCTAACACAAAGTTAAATGCTACTCTGTGGCATGCAATCGCACTGAACCTGAAGGAGAGCATACATTAATTGAGAATGTGAAAGAAATACAAGAAAATTTGAGTGAAGTAGAGGATAGCATATGTGACGATGATTCTACTAACACAATCCAATCTATTTAGGTAGATTACATTTGCTATTGTTCCATGCGCTATTCAAAGTTACTTTTGAAGAAGGGGTTAAATAAGCGTAAATACCAACGTTATCGTGTGAAAGTTTTGATATTTCTATACTGAGGGAGAAACTAATGACCATGGTACAGATCTGATTTTACTGACAAGAAAAGGATCAAATTGGTGAGTATATTCCTACTATACATAACTCTTTATGAACTACCACCTTGTGCCACAATTGTAGAACCATATGAATAAGTGCATGCTTATAATTTTTGCTCATGTGGTGCCGATTACGCATAAGGAGGTGATAGCTAGAATATCACCCTACATCGCTTTTTGTGCTATATCATGTTGAATAAGCTCATTAGTTTGACTTGTGCTATGGACAAGATTTCTGAAATTTCATCTCTTAAGTCTTTGTCTAGCACCCATGCCTACTTTTTTTAATTCAATTTATTTGGTGAATATGGCATAGATGGCAAGTTTCTTGTTTATACGAATATGCATAACTTGTGATAAACTTGCTGAATTGAAGCTTGCTATTTTGGGCAATTCTAGTTGTAAGCAATAACTTGTTTTTCATTTGCAGCTCATCAAATTTGCCTAATAAGTGTGATACCCATAACTTGTTGCCACATTGTTCAATTTTAGTACATTAACTTGTATTACAAATCAGCATGTAAGTGAGTTGATCGCGGAAGCCCATTAAAATTGTTGTCCCAGATTATTGGAATGGTTTGATATTGCTTGTTTACAATTTGATGATATGAATGAGCCATGTTTGATGCAGTAACATGTAGTTTTGCCCACAAAACATGTTATTGATATGTATGAAATTAACATTAACGCTTGTAATTCGTACAAACAAGCTCCAACAAGACTAACAACACTTACGAGGGCAATCCAGTGTCTTCTGAGTGTTTAAGCTTCAGAGCAAACCTTCATAAAATCCACTTGTTCGAACCCGCTTTGAATAAAACTTAACACCGTAGCGAAATCGAAATAAACAAGCTCCAATGAGACCAGCGACACGCTAGTGCAACCCGCATTTTCGAATATTTAGCTACGAGCAAACTTTCAAAAATCCACCTATTTGGATCTTGATATGTATGATATTAACATGAAAGCGACCATGGCCAAGAAATAATCTCCAACAAGACTAACAACACTTACGAGGGCAATCAGGTGTCTCTTGGGAGTGTTTCACTTGGGCAAACTTTCATAAAGTCCACTTGTTTGGATCCCGCTTGAATGAAATTAACCCATAGCGAATCGAAATAAACAAGGATCCAATGAGACCGACTTCCGTGAGGAGTGCAACCCGGTGCATTTTTAGCAGTGTTTCGCCTCCGATGCAAACTTTCACAAAATCCACCTATTAGGATCTTGATATGTATGAAATTAACATCAATGCTAATTCGACCAAAACAAGCTCCAACAAGACTAACAACACTTACGAGGGCAATCCGGTGTGTCTTCTGAGGATTTAAACCCGGGCTAACTTTCATAATGTCCACTTGTTCGGATCCCGGCTTGAATGAAGTTAACACTAGAGCTAAATCGGAGAATCAAGCTCCAATGAGGCCGGCGATAACGTCTGAGTGCAACCCGCTGCATTTTCGGAGTGTTTAAGCTCGGTTTCTTTTTACAAAATCCACATATTAGGATCATGATATGTATGAAATTAACATCAAAGCGAATTCGGCCAAAACATGCTCCAACAAGACCAACAACACTTACGAGGGCAATCCAGTGTGTCTTCGTGTGCGTTCGGCTGAGAATAAACTTTATTCATAATGTCCACTTGTTGGGATCCCGCTTGAATAAAGTTAACACTAGAGCCAAATCGAGTTTAAACAAGCTCCAATAGGGCCGTGCATACGTAGGAGTGCAACCGGTGCATATTTCGAGATGTTTCGCTCGGTGCAAGCTTTCACAAAATCCACCTATTAGGATCTTGATTTGTATGAAATTAACATCAACGCTTAATTCGGCCCAAACAAGCTCCAACAAGACTAACAACACTTACGAGGGCAATCCAGTCAAGTCTTCGAGTGTTTAACTGAGCAAACATTCATAAAGTCCAGCTTGTTCGGATCCCGCTTGAATGAACTTAACACCAGAAGCGAAATCGAGTTTAAGCAAGCTCAAATGAGACCGAAACACGCAGAGGAGTGCAACCCGGTGCATTTTGAGAATATCATAGCTATGGAGCAAACTTTCACAAAATCCACCTATTTGGATCTTGATATATATGAAATTAATATCAAAGAGAATTCGACCGAAATAATCTCCAACAAGACTAACAACACTTACGAGGGCAATCATTGTCTCTCGAGTGTTTCACTTGAGCAAACTTTCATAAAGTCCACTTGTTCGGATCCCGGTTTGAATGAAATTAACACCAGAGCGAAATCGAGCGAAACAAGATCCAATAAGAGGCCCAGCGACACGTAGGTGCAACCGGTGCATTTTCGAGAGTGTTTAACTCCGTGCAAACTTTCACAAAATCCACCTATTAGGATCTTGATATGTATGAAATTAACATCAAAATGAATTAAATAGAAGCAAGCTCCAACAAGACTAACAACACTTACGAGGGCAATCCCAGTCTGTCTTGAGTGTTTAAGCCGAGGCAAACATTCATAAAGTCCACTTGTTCGGATCCCGGCTTGAATGAAATTAACACCAGAGCGAAATCGAGCGAAACAAGCTCCAATGAGACCGTGACACATAAGAGTCCAACTTGGTGCATTTTAGAGTGTTTAAGCTCTGCGAAGAACTTTCACAAAATCCACTTATTTGGATCTTGATATGTATGAAATTAACATCAAAGCGATCGGTAGAAACAATCTCCAACAAGACTAACAACACTTACAGGGGCAATCCGGTGTGTCTTCTGAGTGTTTAAGCCAGACAAACTTTCATAAAGTCCACTTGTTCGGATCCCGGTTGAATGAAGTTAACACCAAAAGCGAAATCGAACGTAAACAAGCTCCAACATGACTAACAACACTTACGAGGCAATCCGGTGTGTCTTAGTGTTTAAACTTAGAGGCAATTTTTCATAAAGTCCACTTGTTGGGATCCCGGTTTGAATGAAGTTAACACCGGAGCGAAATCGAGCTTAAACAAGCTCCAATGAGACCGGCGACACGTAAGGAGTGCAACCGTTGCATTTTCTGAATGTTTCGCCATTTTGAACAAGCTTTCACAAAATCCAACCGATTCGGATCTTGATATGTATGAAATTAACATCAGAGCTTAATTCGGCCAAAATAATCTCCAACAAGACTAACAACACTACGAGGGCAATCCGTTGTGTCTTCGAGTGTTTAAGCTTGAACAAACTTTCATAAAGTTAACTGTTCGATCGGTTTGAATGAAATTAACCACGAGCGAAATCGAGCGAAAACAAGATCCAACGAGACCGGCACGTGGGGTGTCAATCCAGTGCATTTTGAGGTGTTCACTCGGTGCAAACTTTCACAAAATCCACCTATTAGGATCTTGATATGTATTTAATTAACATCAAAATGAATTAAATCAAACAAGCTCCAACAAGACTAACAACACTTACGAGGGCAATCCCGTGTGTCTTGAATGTTTCACCGAGGCAAACTTTCATAAAGTCCACTTGTTCGGATCCCGGTTGAATGAAATTAACACCGTGAGCGTAAATCAATGCGAACAAGCTCCAATGAGACCGGCGACACGTAGGAGTGCAACCGGTGCATTTTAGAGTGTTTAGCTCCACATGCAACTTTCACAAAATCCACCTATTTCGATCTTGATATGTATGAAATTAACATCAAAAGCGAATTAAATAAAAAAACAATCTCCAACAAGACTAACAACACTTACGAGGGCAATCCGTTGTGTCTTCTTTAGTGTTTCGCCCGAACAAACTTTCATAATGTCCACTTGTTGAGATCGGTTTGAATGAAGTTAACACAGAGAAATAATCGAGCGAAACAAGCTCCAATGGAAACAAGCCACACAAGGGAGTGCAACCCGTGCATTTTTAGGAGTGTGTTCGCCTCCGTGCAAGCTTTCACAAAATCTACCTATTAGGATCTTGATATGTATGAAATTAACGCCAATGCGAATTCCATCGAAAACAAGCTCCAACAGGACTAACAACTTACTTGAGGCCAATCCGGTGTGTCTTGAGATGTATTAACAGGACAAACTTTCATAAAATCAACTTGTTCGGATCCTAGTTTGAATGAAATTAAGACCGAGAGCGAATCGAGGAAACCAGCTCCAATGAGGCCGTGACACGTAGGAGTGCAACCCGTGCATTTTGAGTGTTTCTTTCCCCATGCAAGCTTTCACAAAATCCACCTATTGAGATCTTGATAAGTATGAAATTAACATCAACAATTGAATTCGGCCAAAACAAGCTCCAACAAGACTAACAACACTTACGAGGGCAATCCGGTGTCTTTCGAGTGTTTAAGCTTAGAAGCAATTTTTCATAAAATCCACTTGTTAGGATCCCGTTTGAATGAAGTTAACACGAGAGCGAAATCGAGCGAAACAAGCTCCAATGAGACCGTGACACCCGAAAGTAACTTGGTGCATTTTCGTAGAATGTTTGCTCTGAACAAGACATTCACAAAATCCACCTATTAGGATCTTGATTTGTATGAAATTAACATCAAAGCTAATTCGAATGAAATAATTCCAACAAGACTAGCAACACTTACGAGGGCAATCCGATGAGTCTTGGAGTGTTTCGCCAAAGACAAACTTTATATAGTCCACTTGTTAGGATCCCGGCTTGAATGAAATTAACACCAGAGCTAAATCGAGCTAAACAAGATCCAATGAGACCGTGACACGTAGGGTGTGCAACCCAGCGCATTTAGGAGTGTGCGCTCCGTGCAAACTTTCACAAAATCCACCTATTAGGATCTTGATATGTATGAAATTAACATCAAAATGAATTCGCATCAAACAAGCTCCAAGAATACTAACAACACATACGAGGGCAATCCGGTGTGTCTTCTGAATGTTTAAGCGAGGCAAACATTCATAAAGTCCACTTGTTCGGATCCCGCTTGAATGAACTTAACACCAGAGCGAAATCGAAATAAACAAGCTCCAATGAACCTGACACATCGAGAGTGCAACCTGCGTATTTCTTAATGTTTAAGCTACGAAGCAAACTTTCACAAAATCCACCTATTTAGATCTTGATATGTATGAAATTGACATCAAAGTGAATTCGAGGCAAAACAATCTCCAACAAGACTAACAACACTTACGAGGGCAATCCGGTGTGTCTTAGTAGTGTTTCGCCTTCCGAGCAAACTTTGATAAAATCCACTTGTTGGGATCCCGGTTTGAATGAAATTAACACCTGAAAGTAAATCGCTTAAACCAGATCCAATGAGGCCGGCGACACGTAGGTGTGCAACCCTGCATTTTTAGCTGTTTAGCTACCCAGCAAATTTTCACAAAATCCACCTATTCGGATCTTGACATGTATGAAATTAACATCATGAATTAATTCGGCCAAAACAAGCTCCAACAAGACTAACAACACATACGAGGGCAATCGGTGTGTCTTGAATGTTTCGCTTCGACTAAACATTCATAAAGTCCACTTGTTCGATCCCGGTTTGAATGAAATTAACACCAAAGCGAAATCGGCGAGCTTAGCTCCAATGAGAGACCTGCGACATCGTAGGAGTGCAACCGGTGCATTTTAGGAATGTTTAAGCTCACGAGTTTAACTTTACAAAATCCACCTATTTGGATCTTGATATTGCGAAATTGACATCAATGAATTAAAGCAAATCAAATAATCTCCAACAAGACTAACAACACTTACGAGGGCAATCCCGTGTGTCTTTGAGTGTTTAAGCAGAGCAAACTTACATAAAGTCCACTTGTTGATCCCTTGCTTGAATGAAATTAACACGAGAGCGAAATCGGCGAAACAAGATCCAAGAGGACAAGCAAGACGTGGGAGTGCAACCCCATGCATCGAGAGTGTTTACGCCTCCGCAAACTTTCACAAAATCCACCTATTCGGATCTTGATATGTATGAAATTAACATCAAAATGAATTCGGCCAGAAACAAGCTCCAACAAGACTAACAACATTTAGAGGGCAATCCGATGTCTCTTGAGTGTTTCATAGGAGGCAAACCTTCATAAAATCCACTTGTTCGACCGGTTTGAATGAAATTAACACCAGAGCTAAATCATGTCGAAACAAGCTCCAATGAGACCGAAACACACAGGAGTGCAACCTTGCATTCATTTTGAATGTTTCGCCCACAGCAAACTTTCACAAAATCCACCTATTTGGATCTTGATATGTATGAAATTAACATCAAAGCTAATTGGCCATCAAACAATCTCCAACAAGACTAACGACACTTTCGAGGGCAATCCGGTGTGTCTTGAGTGTTTAAGCGGGGGCAAACTTTCATAATGTCTACTTGTTCGGATTCCGGGCTGAATGAAGTTTACACCAGAGTAAATGAGGCGAAACAAGCTCCAATGAACCATGCGACACGTAGGAGTGCAACCCGGTGCATTTTGCAGTGTTTAGCTTCGTGCAAGTCACAAAATCCACCTATTCGGATCTTGATATGTATGAAATTATCACGCTAATTCGAATTCGGCCAGAAAACAAGCTCCAACAAGACTAAAAACACTTACGAGGGCAATCCGCAGTGTCTTGAGTGTTTAACGCGAGCAAACTTTCATAAAGTCCACTTGTTCGGATCCCAATTGGAATGAAACTAACACCAGAGCGAAATCGAGCGAAACCAGCTCCAATGAGACCGGCGACACGTAGGAGTGCAACCCGGTGCATTTTCGGAGTTTTTCGCTCCCGTGCAAGCTTTCAAAAAATCCACCTATTCAGATCTTGATATGTATGAAATTAACATCAACACGAATTCGACCGAAACAAGCTCCAACAATTCTAACAACACTTACGAGGGCAATCCGGTGTGTCTTCGGAGTGTTTCGCTTAGAGGCAATTATTCATAAAGTCCATTTGTTCAGATCCCGGCTTGAATGAAGTTAACACGAGCGAGAATCGAGCGTAAACAAGCTCCAATGAGATGGCAACACAACAGGAGTGCAACCCTGCATTTTCGAATGGTCGCCACTCACGAACAAACTTTCACAAAATCCACCTATTTGGATCTTGATATGTATGAAATTAACATTTAAAGCTTTAATTTAAGCAAGAAATAATCTCCAACAAGACTAACAACACTTACGAGGGCAATCGGTGAGTCTTGAGTGTTTAAACTTTGGGCAAACTTTCATAAAGTCCACTTGTTAGGATCCCGCTTGAATGAAATTAACACCAGGCGAAATCGGCGAAACAAGCTCCAATGAGACCGGCGACTCGTAGGAGTGCAACCCATGCATTTTGGGTGTTTAGCTCAGTTCAAAAACTCACAAAATCCACCTATTAGGATCTTGATATGTATGAAATTAGCATCAAAATGAATTCGGCCAAAACAAGCTCCAACAAGACTAACAACACTTACGAGGGCAATCCCGTGTTCCTCGAATGAGTTTAAGCAGGCAAACTATCATAAAGTCCACTTGTTCGATCCCGTTTGAATGAAATTAACACGGAGATTAAATCGAAGCGTAAACAAGATCCAATGAGGCCGGCGACACGTAGGTGTGCAACCCGGTGCATTTCGAGTGTTTAGCTTCCGTGCAAACTTTACAAAATCCACCTATTCCGATCTTGATATGTATGAAATTAACATCAAAATGAATCGGACCAAACAAGCTCCAAAGAGACTAACAATACTTAGAGGGCAATCCGATGTGTCTTGAGTGTTTCACTTCGAGCAAACATTCATAAAGTCCACTTGTTAGGACCTCGGCTTGAATGAAATTAACACCTGAAGCGAAATCTTTAAGTAAACAAGCTCCAATGAGACCGGCGACACGGAGGAGTGCAACCGGTGCATTTTAGGAGTGTTTCGCCCACAAAGAAACTTTCACAAAATCCACCTATTTGGATCTTGATATGTATGAAATTAACATCAAATCTTTAATCGGCCAAACACAATCCCAACATCACTACAACACTTAGAACAAATCCGGTGTGTCTTGAGTGTTTCGCCGGGAACAAACTTTCATAATGTCTACTTGTTGGGATCCCTTTGAATGAAGTTTACACCGAGCTTAAATCGAAACAAGCTCCAATGAAAGCCATGACACGTGGGAGTGCAACCCCTGCATTTTCAAGTGTTTCGCTCTCTGCAAGCTTTCACAAAATCCACCTATTGGGATCTTGATATGTAAGAAATTAACATCAATGCGAATTGGCCACCAAACAAGCTCCAACAAGACCAAAACACTTACGAGGGCAATCCGGTGTGTCTTAGTGTTTTAAACTGGGCAAACTTTCATAAAGTCCACTTGTTGGGATCCCAATTGAATGAAACTAACACTGAGCGTAATCGAAGGAAACCAGCCCAATGAGACCCATGACACGTAGGAGGGAAAACGGTGCATTTTGGAGTTTTAAGCTCCCGCAAGCAAGCAAAAAATCCACCTATTCAGATCTTGATATGTATGAAATTAACATCAACATTAATTCGGCCGAAACAAGCTCCAACAAGACTAACAACACTTACGAGGGCAATCCGGTGTGTCTTGAGTGTTTAAACGAAGGCAATTATTCATAAAGTCCATTTGTTCAGATCCGGCTTGAATGAAGTTAACACCAGAGGTAATCGAGCTAAACAAGCTCCAATGAGACCGTGACACGTAGAGTGCAACCCGGTGCATTTTCGAATGGTCGCCACGAAGCAAACTTTCACAAAATCCACCTATTTGGATCTTGATATGTATGAAATTAACATCAAGCGAATTAATCAAATAATCTCCAACAAGACTAACAACACTTACAGGGGCAATCCGGTGTGTCTTCGGAGTGTTTAGCTTCGGGGCAAACTTTCATAAAGTCCACTTATTCGGATCCCTTTGAATGAAATTAACACGAGAGCTAAATCGAAATAAACAAGCTCCAATGAGACCGTGACTTCGTAGGTGTGCAACCTGTGCATTTTCGGAGTGTTTACATTTCCGGTGCAAACTTTCTACAAATCCACCTATTCGATCTTGATATGTATGAAATTAGCATCAAAATGAATTCGGCCGAAACAAGCTCCAACAAGACTAACAACACTTACGAGGGCAATCCGTGTGTCTTGGGAGTGTTTCACTTGAAGCAAACATTCATAAAGTCCACTTGTTCGGATCCCGTTTGAATGAAATTAACACCAGAGCGAATCGGGCAAAACAAGCTCCAATGAGACCGTGACACGTAGGAGTGCAACCGGTGCATTTTCGAGTGTTTAGCTCAGTGCAAACTTTCAAAAAATCCACCTATTTGGATCTTGATATGTATGAAATTAACATCAAAGCTTAATTAAACCAAACAATCTCCAACAAGACTAACGACACTTATGAGGGCAATCCGTGTGTCTTCGAGTGTTTAAGCCTTCGGCAAAACTTTCATAATGTCTACTTGTTCGATCCCGTTTGAATGAAGTTAACACCGGAGCGAAATCAGAAGTAAACAAGCTCCAATGAAGCGGCATGACACGTTGGAGTGCAACCCGATGCATTTTCAGAGTGTTTTAGCTCCCTGCAAACTTTCACAAAATCCACCTATTCGGATCTTGATATGTATGAAATTAACATCAATCGCATTGAAATGAAAACAAGCTCCAACAAGACTAACAACACTTACGAGGGCAATCCGTGTGTCTTCGATGTGTTTCGCTCGGGCAAACTTTCATAAAGTCCACTTGTTCGATCCCGTTTGAATGAAATTAACACCAGAGCTAAATCGAGCTTAGCTCAGATCCATGATGAGACCGGCGACACGTAGGTGTGCAACACGGTGTATTTTTGGTGTTTAGCTCTGGTGCAAACTCACACAAATCCACTTATTAGGATCTTGATATGTATGAAATTAACATCAAAATGAATTCGACCTAAACATGCTCCAACAAGACTAACAACACATACGAGGGCAATCCCCGTCGTTTTGAGTGTTTCGCCGAGGCAAACATTCATGAAGTCCACTTGTTCGGATCCCGGTTTGAATGAAATTAACACCGAGCGAAAATCGAAGCGTAAACAAGCTCCAATGAGACCAGAGTGACACGTAGGAGTGCAACCCGGTGCATTTTCTGAATGTTTCAGCTCAGGAGCAAACTTTCACAAAATCCACCTATTTGGATCTTGATATGTATGAAATTGATATCAAAGTTTAATCGGCCAGAAATAATCTCCAACAAGACTAACACACTTACGAGGGCAATCCGGTGTGTCTTCGGAGTGTTTAAAGCGTGCAAACTTTCATAAAGTCCACTTGTTGGGATCTGGTTTGAATGAAATTAATTGACACGGCATGACTCACAATCGATTCGTTTTTCATCAATTGTTGCTATCCAAGAATTCACAAATCATTTCCAAGGACCAATAAAACATGCCCTGAGCTAAACAAATCAATCAACAGTGAGCTCATCCTTAGTAAGAATTATATTACTTGTGATAATCCATTTGCAACCTAATGCATGTAATTTGATTATTCTCAGGTTTGAAGAACAATGTGAGGAGGTGTGAACATCTTAGGGAAGACCAAGAGAATCGTGGACAAGTCAACATGCAAGATGTGAATGCAAAATACTTCAGTTCGCCCTCCGGACTGACCGACCTGGAGAAAAAGCGAGGTGTAGATAATGCAAACGGAGCCCAATTGGAGTGTTTCCTGCCACAGCTTTGAAAGCTTGTGTCTTCAGCTTTCAAATGGATCCAACTCACACCATAAATTCATTCGAATTGCGAAGATATCATCAGTTTTAATATAGCGCCAGAAACAGAAGATTCCAATGTGTTGGGTGCTTTGCGCCACCAGCCATATGTCTTGTCTTTTGGCCTTGTTGTGCTGCACTGGAAGCATCCAAAGACCACCTTTTGTCCTCCTCTCCTCCTCTTATATGTGTAGAAGGCACCCTTTGTGAAGGGAACTTTTAGAACCATTTGAAACTACAAACAGATCTTCTATATGCATGTTCTTAGGTATTCTAGTACACCGCTGAATAAACTACGAGATTGTGCATTCCTTCCCGTTGTTCTTGCAAGCTCTTGTGATTGCAATGGGATTATCTATCTGACGTGGTCGAGAGTGGAATCATCTTGCGTGAGGTTGGGCTTACTTCCGTGTTGCGGTGTTGTCTGACATAAGCGGGCAGTATTAGCCACACTAACTTCGTCGAAGTTTCATGTGTATCTTCGATTCACGCCGGAAGGTCGGGCACCCTCGTATCATTTTAGTATCAGGAGTCTTGTTGTCACGGTAGAATCTTTATCCCTAGTTGTAGATTTACTTTCAGTCATATTCCAGAAAATTGCCACACAAAAATATCATCCCTTGGATTGGATTTGTGTTTTCTTTCCTAATCTGAAAACTTGCCTCACAAAAATATTGAACCTTAGTCTCCAATTTGGTATTGTTGTGCGTTTTGCTAAGTTTTTATCCATAGAATCGTGTATTTGTTGCTGAAAGCTGTTCGTCTTCCTTGGCGTCACTTTTTGATCCAATCTGTCTAGTGTAGTATTTTGGCCATAACTCCCACATACGAACTCGGATCTTTGTGTTCTTGTAGTTTTTCAAAAGCTTATGAAATTCTCTACAACTTTGCTATAGAGAACTTTTGCTAATTCTGCTTAGAATTTGGTCGAACTTAGACTTGAACCTTGCTGCTGTTCTAGTTCCGAAAATTGGTAGATCTCCATTGATAGCCAATCTCTCCTTTGCGAATACTTTGCACCCATCAAGACTAGCTAATCTGTTGCTTAGGGCTGCACTCATTTATCTTGATCTCACGGTTGCAAGAAATCAAAGGAGAGAAGAAGAAAAGAAAAGCTGCTGTGGCTGGTTGCCAGTTGTAGTGAGAAAAGAAGAAAAGAAAAAGAAAAAGCCACTGTGGCCTAGTTGTATAAAAAACAAAGGAGAAGAAGAAGAACTTTCCAACAAAAAATTTATTTGCATTGCCAGAGAAACTCATTCTTGTTGTGCAATCTTGTGCCCTAGTTCATCAATTGCAGACATTAGTGTCTTTCTATAACCAATGCAATAGAGCTGTTTTTGTGATGTCTCATATCTTGTTCTAGCTCACTCCTTTGATTGCAATTTGGTTCCATCATCTTTATGTGTGAGTTGCTGTGTTCATCTCTTATATCTTGTTTCCAGCAACTAGACATTGTGTTCTTACTTGGATACTTACTTATATGAGAAACAATATCAAGAATTTATATTGTGTAGGCATACATTTTCCTTCCAAACTCCACATACAAACTTTGTTGTGTGCTTTTAATCTCAGCTTTGAGTTCGCTTTAACCTTACCTTGTGTTGCCTCACTACTCAAGTGTGATCTCCTCCGGCTAATTAGCAAAGGGTGAGTAAGAACTTGGTGGTAATGGAATAAGTGAGGATGAGTGATTTCACATATATTTGATATATACCTGTTGTTTATATATCGCGGTTTGCACTAATCATGGCAGGTTATGAATGTATTGATCTTCCATTCTATGGAAGCAATGATCCCGGATTTAATACCTTTGAGTGGGAACAACAAATGGACAAGGTGTTCAAATTTCAGAACCTTCCCAAAGATAAAGAAGTGTTGCGAGCCACTATGCGATTTGAAGATTATGCTTATAGTTGGTGGAATCAACTTTTGGAAGAGCCTCATTACATCGTGGTTGATTTTGAAGGGCATAATGAGAAAAGAATTTGTACCACCCTATTATGAGCAAGAGCCGCTTCACCACTTAGCAAGCATCGAACAAGGCTGAGATGTGTTCATGATTATTTCAATGAGTTGAGTTGTGCAATGCACGCAGTGCAATTATCACCTCTACAATACGTGAGAAGGCACGCCTAAAGAGGGCTCTAATTACAAGATCATTGCTGCACTTGGACATAAGTATTTTAAAAGCATGTTTGATCTTGTGGATTGTGCAATTGAAGAGGAGAAAATAATTAAGAAGCAAGGTGAACACGATTTCAGCATAAGATGAAATTGGTGAAAGTCGAGCATGGGACTTTCCTTCGACCAAACGTTAAAGTGTGTTGTTCCTTTGGTACATGCTGAGAGGAGAAAGGTCATGGTTGATGGCAAATCGCCATTGCTAGCCCATTTATTGAATGTAGTTCAAATGAACCAAAACCCTTGTGAGTATGAGAGCGATATCCATATTCGATTGTGAATGAAATAGCACAAGAAATGAGGGAGTTGTTGATGGGAAATGGGGTGAAATTCTAAACCTAACACACTAACATCTACTTCTAGCGTTGTTCTCTTTCATGTGCAACAGGAAATACAAGAGGAGTTGATCGATGAACAATATATACCAATTGACATTGAAGACAAGGAGATAGTAGGTATGGTTGGAGAAGTCACACTACATTCTATCCATAATTAGATCCTATAACACAAACATCATTACGAGGAGGAGGACGGTAAAGGTAACAAAAATGGTGTTGATATGAAAATTGATCGAGAACACACCAATTAAAGAACACTTATGTGCAGCTCGCCAATTCCACATTCTGATTTATGCATTCAATTTACGTAGTGTGGAATTGATCACTTGTGAAGATGTTGGCACCAAAATTTCCTATGATGCTATTTTGTGCTACATCATGATGTTTGATGAACCTATTGAGATAACTTATGTTAGTGAGAAAGTTGCTGAATTTTCTTCACTAGCTAGTTTCCGATTCTTATGGATACAAGTTTAATTTGATTGGAGAATATGATGTTTATAACATGTTTCTTGTTCATCAAATTTGCATTACATGACGACAGGCTTCCCGATTTCAAAACACATGAACCCCTCAATGTTGTTAAGTTGACATGGAAAGAAATGAAATTACTTCTTGCTTGAATAGAAACTTGTTCTACTCTAGCTCACAAGATACTTTTGGACTTGCTTGCTACTAATCAAAGTAATGCGATTAGAGTGTGGAATCCCCTTGTGCAATGTGATAATGTGCATACAAAAGTTCGGGGACGACTTTTTTCTCATGAGAAGAGAATGATGTGAATAAATGCTTTGCTATGTATAAAAATAATCTTGTAAAATCCTATGTGCTAACAAAAAGAAGTGTCAAAATAGATGACAAATCATTATATCATGCATACACATTGTTCTCTCGCTTAGTGCACTTCAGACTTATCAAAAAGCCGGAGCGACTTTTCTTGAAGAAGGGAGGATGATACTGGGCATGACAGCAAGAAGATCGTCGCCATCATTTGTTGCTGTCCAAAGAATTCACAAATCATTTTCAAGGACCAATAAAACATGCACGAGCTAAACAAATCAATCAACAAAAGAACTAGCGCCTTAGTAAGAATTATATTATTTGTGATAATCGGCTGCAACCTAATGCATATAATTTGATTATTCCTCAGTGTATGAAGATAATGTGAGAGGAGTGAACACCTTAGGGAAGACCAAGAGAACTATGGACATGTCAACATGCAAGATGTGAATGCAAAATAACTAGGTTCGCCTCCAAGGACTAGTCCGAGAAAAAAGGGTGATAATGCAAATAGCGAGTCCAATTGGAGTGTTTGACCACAGCTTTGAAAGCTTGTCTCTTCAGCTTTCAAATGGATCTAGCCTCACCTTTAAATTCATTCGAGCACTAAGATATCATCAGTTTAATATGGTGGCGAGAAACAAATTCCAATGTGTTGGCGTCTTTGCGCCACCATTATGTCTTGTCTTTGGCCTTGTGTCGCGACTCCGGCTTGTCCAAAGACCCCTTTGTCTTCCTCCCTCCTTCTCTTATATGTAGAAAGCACCCCTTTGTGAAGGGAACTTTTGAACCATTTGAAACCATACAAGCAGGATCTCGCTATATGCATGTTCTTCAGTATTCAAGCCACCGCCGAATAAACTGAATTGTGCATTCCTTCCGTTGTTGTTCTTGCAAGCATCTGTTCTTTAATTGGGAAACTTTCAAAAATCCACTGATTCGAAAAGCTTGTCTCTTCAAATTTTCAAATGGATCAACCTCACCTTTAAATTCATTCGGAGCACGAAGATATCATCACTTATTATGGTGGCTTTAAACAAATTCCTCGTGTGTTGGATCTTTGCGCCACCAATTATATCTTGTCTTTGGCCTTTGTGCTTTCGACTGGGCTTATCCAAGACCCTTTTGTCTTCCTCTCCTCCCTCTCTTTATATGTAGAAGGCACCCCTTTGTGAAGGGAACTTTTAGACCATTTGAAACTACAAATAGATCACTATATGCATGTTCTTGGGTATTCGCCACCCTTGCATTTGAATAAACTCCCAATTCGTGCATTCCTTCAGGATTGTTCTTGCAAGCTCTTGTGATTGCAGCCAGGATTCCATCAACGCTGACGTGGTGAGTGGAATCATCTTCCGTGAGGTTGGGGATGAACTTCGGTGTTGCAGTTGCTGCATGAGCAGCGTATTGCTTTGACACTAACTTGTCGAAGCTCATGTGTATCTTTGATTCTACCTTAGTGAAGGTGGGGCACCACTCAGATCATTAACACAGGCGTAAATCGAAGGCGACAAGATCTAATGAGACCCAAGCGACACGTGGGTGTGCAACCCCATTTTCTTAAGTGTTTCGCTCCCGTGCAAACTTTCAAAAATCCACCTATTAGGATCTTGATATGTATGAAATTAACATCAAAATGTAGATTCAATAGAAACAAGCTCAACAAGACTAACAACACTTACGAGGCAATCCGATTGTGTCTTGAGTGTTTAAACATTTTAAACATTCATAAAGTCCACTTATTGGGATCGGTTTGAATGAAATTAACACAGGTCTTGAAATCGGCGAAACAAGCTCCAATGAGGCACCGTGACACGTGGGAGTGCAACTTACGGTGCATTTTGAGTGTTTACGCTCATGACAAACTTTCACAAAATCCACCTTTGGATCTTGATATGTATGAAATTAACAACTCAAGGTCGGCCAAAGAAACAATCTCCAACAAGACTAACAACACTTAAGAACAATCTGGTGTGTCTTGATGTTTAAGCAGGGGCAAACTTTCATAATGTCCACTTGTTGGGATCCGGTTTGAATGAAGTTAACACCAGGAAATCGAATGAAACAAGCTCCAATGGTGACACGTATGAGTGCAACCGGTGCATTTTAGTGTTCGCTCGGTGCAGCTTTCAAAATCCACCAATTCGGATATTGATATGTATGAAATTAACATCAATCGAATTACGAAAATAAGCTCCAACAAGACTAACAACACTTACGAGGCAATCGGTGTGTCTTGAGTGTTTAAGCCAGGCAAACTTTCATAATGTCCACTTGTTAGGATCGGTTTGAATGATGTTAACTCCAGCGAAATCGGCGAAACAAGCTCAATGAGACCGGCGACACGTAGGAGTGCAACCGGTGCATTTTAGGAGTGTTTCGGCTCCGTGCAAGCTTTCACAAAATCCACCTATTGAATATTGATATGTATGAAATTAACATCAATCGAATTCGACAAAACAAGCTCCAACAAGACTAACAATACTTACGAGAAATCCGGTGTGTCTTGGTGTTTAACCGGGGCAAACATTCATAAAGTCCACTTGTTCGGATCGGTTTGAATAAAATTAACCAGGCGAAATCGGCGAAACAAGCTCCAATGAGACCGGCGACACGTAGGTGCAACCCGGTGCATTTTGGAATGTTTCGCTCCGGTGCAATCTTTCATAAATCCACCTATTGGATATTGATATGTATGAAATTAACATCAGCGAATTCGCAAAACAAGCTCCAACAAGACTAACAACACTTACGAGGGCAATCGGTTTGTCTTGGTGTTTCCCGAGCAATCATTCATAAAATCCACTTGTTGGTTCGGTTTGAATGAACTTAACACGAAAGCGAAATCGGCGAAACAAGCTCCAATGAGGCCGGACCGTTGGAGTGCTACGGAACATTTTGAATGTTTGCTCGGAGAAAACTTTAACAAAATCCACCTATTTGGATCTTGATATGTATGAAATTAACATCAAAAATTCGGCGAAATAATCTCCAACAAGACTAACAACACTTACGAGGGCAATCCGGTGTGTCTTCGGAGTGTGTCGCTCCGGTGCAAACTTTCACAAAATCCACCTATTCGGATCTTGATATGTATGAAATTAACATCAAAATGAATTCGACCGAAACAAGCTCCAACAAGACTAACAACACATACGAGGGCAATCCGGTGTGTCTTGAGTGTTTAAGCCGAGCAAACATTCATAAAGTCCACTTATTGGATCCGGTTTGAATGAAATTAACACCGTCGAAATCGAGCGAAACAAGCTCCAATGAGACCGGCGACACGTGGAGGCAACCGGTGCATTTTGAGTGTTTAGCTCATACAAACTTTCACAAAATCCACCGATTTGGATCTTGATATGTATGAAATTAACATCAAGCGAATTCGCCAAAACAATCTCCAATAAGACTAACAACACTTAAGAGGCAATCTGGTGTGTCTTGAGTGTTTAACGCAGGCAAACTTTCGATAATGTCCACTTGTTGGATCCGGTTTGAATGAAGTTAACACCAAAGTGAAATCGAGCAAACAAAGTGGACCGTGACACGTAGGAGTGCAACCCGGTGCATTTTGAGTGTTTACGCTCGTGCAACTTTCTAAAATCCACCAATTCGGATATTGATATGTATGAAATTAACATCAATACTGAATTCGAAAAAAGCACCAACAAGACTAATAACACTTACGAGGGCAATCTGGTGTGTCTTGAGTGTTTAACCGGGCAAACTTTCATAATGTCCACTTGTTCAGATCCGGTTTGAATGATGTTAACTCCAAAGCAAATCGCTGAAACAAGCTCCAATGAGACCGGCGACACGTAGGAGTGCAACCGGTGCATTTTCGAGTGTTTCGCTCCCGTGCAAGCTTTCACAAAATCCACCTATTCGGATATTGATATGTATAAAATTATAATCAATGCGAATTCGAGAAAACAAGCTCCAACAAGACTAACAACACTTACGAGGGCAATGCTGTGTCTTGAATTTTAAGCCGGGCAAACATTCATAAAGTCCACTTGTTGGATCCGGTTTGAATGAAATTAACACCGAGCGAAATCGAGCAAAACAAGCTCCAATGAGACCGAGCAACACGTAGGAGTGCAACCGGTGCATTTTGAGTATTTCGCTCCGGTGCAATCTTTCATAAAATCCACCTATTCGGATATTGATATGTATGAAATTAACATCAACGCGAATTCGACCGAAACAAGCTCCAAGAAGACTAACAACACTTACGAGGGCAATCCGGTTTGTCTTGAGTGTTTAACCGAGCAATCATTCATAAAGTCCACTTGTTCGGATTCGGTTTGAATGAACTTAACACGAGCGAAATCGGCGAAACAAGCTCCAATGAGACCGCGACACGTAGGAGTGCAACCGACATTTTGGAATGTTTACGCTCTGAGCAAACTTTAACAAAATCCACCTATTTGGATCTTGATATGTATGAAATTAACATCAAAGGGAATTCGACCGAAATAATCTCCAACAAGACTAACAACACTTACGAGGGCAATACGGTGTGTCTTGAGTGTTTAAGCCAGGGCAAACTTTCATAAAGTCCACTTGTTCGGATCCCGGTTTGAATGAAATTAACACCAGAGCGAAATCGAGCGATTGAAGATCCAATGAGACCGGCGACACGTAGGTGTGCAACCCGGTGCATTTTCGGGGTGTTTCGCTTCGGTGCAAGCTTTCCCAAAATCCACCTATTCGGATCTTGATATGTTTGAAATTAACATTAAAATGAATTCGACCGAAAGAAGCTTCAACAGGACTAACAACAGTTATGAGGGCAATCCGGTGTGTCTTCGGAGTGTTTCTCTTCAAGGCAAACATTCATAAAGTCCACTTGTTCGGATAACGGTTTGAATGAAATTAACACAAGAGCCAAATCGAGCGAAACAAGCTCCAACGAGACCGGCGACACGTAGGAGTGCAACCCGGTGCATTTTCGGAGTGTTTCGCTCCGCAGCAAATTTTCACAAAATCCACCTATTTGTATCTTGATATGTATGAAATTAACATCAAAACGAATTCGACCGAAACAATCTCCAACAAGACTAACAACACTTAAAAGGGCAATCTGGTTTGTCTTCGGAGTGTTTCGCTTCGGGGCAAACTTTCATAATGTCCACTTGTTCGGATCCCGGTTTGAATGAAGTTAACACCAAAGCGAAATCCAACGAAACAAGCTGACCGGCGACACGTAGGAGTGCAACCCGGTGCATTTTCGTAGTGTTTCGCTCCGGTGCAAGCTTTCACAAAATCCATTAATCCGGAAATTGATATGTATGAAATTAATATCAATGCGAATTCGACCGAAAACAAACTCCAACAAGACTAACAACACTTTCGTGGGCAATCCGGTGTGTCTTCGGAGTGTTTCGCTTCAAGGCAAACTTTCATATTGTCCACTTGTTCGGATCCCGGTTTGAATGAAGTTAACACCAGAGCGAAATCGAGCGAAACAAGCTCCAATGAGACCGGCGACACGTAGGAGTGCAACCCGGTGCATTTTCGGAGTGTTTCGCTCCAGTGCAAGCTTTCATAAAATCCACCTATTCGGATATTGATATGTATGAAATTAACATCAACGTGAATTCGACCGAAACAAGCTCCAACAAGACTAACAACTCTTACGAGGGCAATCCGGTGTGTTTCGCTTCGAGGCAATCATTCATAAAGTCCACTTGTTCGGATTCCGGTTTGAATGAACTTAACACTAGAGCGAAATCGAGCGAAACAAGCTCCAATGAGACCGGCGACACGTAGGAGTGCAACCGACATTTGAATGTTTCTCTCTGAAGCAAACTTTCACAAAATCCACCTATTTGGATCTTGATATGTATGAAATTAACATCAGCGAATTCGGCGAAATAATCTCCAACAAGACTAACAACACTTACGAGGGCAATCGGTGTGTCTTGAGATGTTTAACCGGGCAAACTTTCATAATG
>JAYEVE010000585.1:0-64446 GCA_036346375.1 Guadua angustifolia
GACCAGTCAAGCGAGGACCTGAGGTGGATTGGGGTCATGGCAAGAAGACAAACAGTCTCCAAATGCAGGGCTAACAACCTGAATGGAGGTGGATTGGGCCCCGGCGATGCTAAAGGAAACCCTAGGTCGAGTGGCCTTCTAAGCAAGGCTGCCACGGGGAGCAAGCACGTCGTCTGGGAGCAGAGGCCAGGGGAGAAGTGGCTACGGGAGGAGTTGGGGACAGAAAATGGCTAGGGTTTTAGATGAGAAATTACCATGGGCCAGACTCCGATATGCCAAATTTTTTGAGACTTTTCATGGTCTAATATCACGATTGAATTTATTTGGACTATAGATATGAAATTAATGACATTACGTCGTGTTGCTATATGTCTATAGCATTACCGTGATGCATTTAAATGTCACCGCTTTTTGGGCATTAGCGACGACACTCGCCACGCACTTTTACCGATGCACCATTTGACTATGAAAGTCGTTTCATCGACAACCGCTCTGTTTCTAAATCTAGGACGGCGTGTGTGTGGGGAAGAAGGCCATGGCCTTCGCATCCACCAATGCAAGACGCACCACCATGGTATAGATCCGCAGGAACTCCTCCGGGTTGGTGGTGCCGCTGCATTTCTCGATGGAGGTCTGGGCGAAACCTCTCGGGCCACACCACGCTGGCAGCGAAGCCGAGAAAATGCCTCGGCATTCGACGCCATAGGGGAATCTCGCCATTCACCCGAACCCCGACCCGAGACCGTGCTGGCGCGGATCATGACTTCAAAGAGTCGGAGGAGCGGACTTCCTCCTCGCTCTGAAGGTGAGAGTCACGAGAGGAACTCTCACCCCCAGAGGCCATCCGTCCGTCGGCGACATTACAAGTGATCATGCAAATCACCACCGCGCCGCCGGCGACGCTTCTCCAGATGGGCCCTCAGGTCCTCACGGCTCCTCGTGGAGCTGGGACCTTCCTCTTGCATGCCCTTTCCCTTACTCTGGCCCTCCTGGACATAGCGCTTCCCATTTAGGCGTCTGGAAGCTTAGGTGCGATCGACATGCACCCTTGTTTGCGGGGTACCGACGGTCCCGGACCGGTCGGGCATCCCTACGTGGAGTTGGGCCATGTCCACGAGGCCAGCAATATTCTGCAGCCATAGCGTGGCTGGGGTGTCTCCCGCAAGTTCCATCGGAGGGTGGTCTAGGAGGAGACGGACCGCATGCAGGTTCTGGGCCGGAGTGGTGGCCTCCATGGCCAACTGACGCCGAACCGGAAGCTCGGCCGCTGCCGTGGGGGCACCACCGCCCTCCTGCGGGGGAGGCGTGAGGCGATCCCTCGTCCGGCGAGAATGTCGGGACGTGTTCTAGGCGCTGCGAGTGTGAACCCGCCATCAGCAGATGTAAGGTCCTTGCGACGTATAACGAACCGCCGTAAAGATGGTCGGGTGAGCCAACCACTAGCCCCGACCTGGCGCGCCTCAGCTGGGTATTCCGCTTCGACAGACCCTCCGCCAACGATCGGTGGTTGACTACCCCAGACGGAAGGTATGGTTCTTGGAGAGGGCGCTTCGTGGCTAGAAACCCTCATCGGCTCTTCACGATGGATCCGGGGATCAGCCAGATCAATGGACACGGTGATGCACCTGTGTTCGGCCCCATACAAGGAAATAGCCCTACGTCCTGCTAAACCTTTGTTGAGGAAGTGTGGAGGCGATTACAATGGTTCTCCTAGTCTTCTCCCAAACTTTCAACCTCTATGTCTCTTATGTGCTCTGTGTGTGTCCCCCTTCCACCCCATGCACCGAGGTGCCCTTATATAGACGGGCCAGTCGGGGCAGGTGAGAAGATGACGCTATACTGATCTACAACTCATTAATTACACCCATCATTCGAGCCATATCTTACTGACTCATGACTCATTTATTACGCCCGTCGCTGTAGCCTTGTCCTTCAAGCCCCATTAAATGCCGTTGTGTGGCTTCGCCCAGTCTGCTCGGGATATGACACTCCTGCGACGGGTTTGGTGAGAGGCGTCAGAGGGATGGGTCGTCGTCGTGTCGATAGCAGAATCCTTCACAATTAATGGCCCTGACTCAGCATGTTAGGGGAAGGAGACTTCGAGGCGAAGCCTTCTCCTTATTCCTTTGGTCGCCTCCGTGGCCTGACATGGGGGGCCCAGACACCCGCCCACTTGCCAGGCTGCCTCTTAAGCTGACGCCCGGCGGGCAGGGCATGATCGCCCACCTGCCCCCTCCAGGGCACCACGCGGGCCGCCCGCCTGGCGAGTAGGGCATAATCGCCCACCGCCGCCAGGCCACGCGATTCTCGCTTTGGCCAGGCGTGGCATGATCGCCCACCGCCGCTAGGGGCCACGCGACTCGCCCGTGCAGGCATGATCACCCACCGCCGCCAGGCACCACGCGTGTCTTGTCCCATCCAGCAGTATGATCGCCCACGCCGCCAGGGGACCACGTGGACTCCTCGCCATGTGGGCAGGGCTTGATGCCCACCTACCCGCCAGTCGCATACATCGGGCTAGGCCGCTTGGGCTCACTATTATGCGGCGAGAGGGCACCGGTGCAAAGTACAAACAATAGTCCATACACGAATACGCGGATACGAATATGCCCATGGTGCTCACTCCGGCAACGACCTCAAGGACTAGGTACGTGATGCACGCATGCAGCAATGATCATACATTCATACTATCGGCTAAGTAAGCTACTTGCTTCCATCATTCCATGGCGATCTCCATCGATCTTCAAAACACGCTCGTGTGTGTAGGTGACCGCCTAGCGCCTGACCGGGGTGTTGTACCACGAGGTGGTGCTGTTCACGTGTGGCAGTGGGGGCTGCATGACTACGGGTTGGGGTGCTGCGTGACGGTCGGCGGCACGGCGGCCGGTGCGGTGGCGCATGCCTGCCGAGGGCTTTGCCGTCTGGCAGTGGCACTTTGCTAGTCTGCCTGACCGTCTCGGTGCCTCCTTCCCTCTGTTCCTTGATCGCACCATCGCCAAATCGCGAAGCCTTGTTGTAAGTTCACGCCATCGTCTAATCGGCTAAACTAAAATTGTTTTTTTGATTTATGTGCATTTACTGTTTGAATTAGTTCTAATTATTTTTATTTGGTTTATAAAATAGGAAGGCATTTATTTCCTAATTCCTCATCATGTCTACGAGAAATAGGAAGTATGATTAAGTGTCTGAAAAATGTAAGAAGAGACAAAGACTAGAAGTAGCAGCTCAATCTCAAAAAGGGGCTCTTGATAGATTTGTTGTGAGAGAAACTCCAGATGTTAATATTGACGACGATCATGGTGATGATCCAGTAGAGGTTGTGGCTCCCACTACAGAAATTGATCAAGGTGATAATGAAGTAGAAGTCGAGTCTCTCGCTGCAGAAATTGATGAAGGTGTTGAGGCTCCTGCAACGGAAATTGATGAAACTCCAGCTAATATTACCAATAGAGGTAATGATGTTAATATTGCCGATGACATTAATACTTCTTTTCAGCTTGATATATTTGATCCAAGAACTTGGGATGCACTTGATCCTGAAATGATTGATATTTTGCTGCAAAAGGGTCCTAAAAGAGACTTGTCTATTGAGCATGGTCCCAGAGACAAATTATTTAGAAGGTTTTCTACACAATTTTACACTAGAGTTCTCTCAAATGGAGAAAAGTGTGACAGAGAATGGCTTGTATATAGCAAAGAGCTTGATAAAGTATTTTATTTTTGCTGCAAATTATTAAAAAAGGGGCTTGTGAGAGGTCAGTTAGCAAATGACGGTTTCAGTGACTGGGGTCATCTTGGCACTAGACTTAAAGAGCATGTAATTAGTAGAGAACATGTCACAAATATGGCGGCATGGTATGATTTATGTCTCAAAGTTGCGTAAGAATCAAACAATTGATAAAGTTGCAATGAGAGCTTGAAAAAGAAAGGGTGCATTGGAGAAAAGTTTTGCTCAGGATTCTTTTGATTGTAAAATTTCTTGCAGAACATAATATAGCATTTCGTGGTAGTAACAGCAGGTTGTATCAAAACAACAATGGCAATTTCTTAGGACTGATTCAAATGTTGGCTGAATTTGACCCAGTTATCAAAGAGCATGTTGCCCACATCACCAATGATAAAATTCGTGATCATTATCTTGGTCCTTCTACCCAGAATGAGTTAATAAATTTGCTAGCTACTACAATCAAGTCTGCAATCATTGCAAAGGTAAAAGAAGCAAAGTACTTCTCAGTTATACTTGACTGTACTCCTGATGCAAGCCACCAAGAACAAATGTCTTTGATAATAAGGTATGTTGATGCAACTTTAGATTCTATTTTCTTTGAAGAATCCTTCTTAGGTTTTTTGGATGTGAATGATACCACTGGGCAAGGATTGTTCGATGTTCTACAAGATGAACTAAAGAGTCTTGACCTTGATGTGGACAACGTGAGAGGACAGGGATATGGTAATGGGTCCAATATGAAGGGAAAACATCAAGGGGTACAAAAAAAGCTTTCGGATATAAATCCAAGAGCTTTTTATTCAGCCTGTGGTTGTCATAGTCTGAATTTGACACTATGTGATATGGCAAAGTCTTGTCGTAAAGCAACTGAATTTTTTGGAGTTATCCAGCGCATATATACAACATTTGCTAATTCTACAAAAAGGTGGCAAATTCTTAAGGATAACATAACGGGATTGACTCTGAAGTAATTGTCATCTACTCATTGGGAGAGTCCTGTTGATAGTGTAAAGGCTATAAGGTTTCAGCTCCCAGAAATAAGAGAGGCTTTACTACAAGTGGCCGAAAGTTATAATGATCCATTGGCAAGTAGTGAAGCTAAATCATTGGCGGAAAATGAACTTGGTGGCTTCGATTTTTTAGTGTCAATAATTATCTGGTATGAAATATTATATGTTGTTAATTTGATCAGCAAGCAGCTACAATCAAAGGATATGCTTTTTGATATTGCAATTGAGTTTGTACAGGGACTGATTTCCTTTTTCAAAAAGTATAGAGAAATTAGCTTTTCAAAAACATTGGAAGCTGCAAAAGAAATTGCAGTGAAGATGGATATTCATCCAGAGTTCCAAACAAAGCATAAAATCAAAAGAAAAAGACAATTTGACGAGTGCGCAGATGATGCATCTATTGAGACACAATCTGCAGAGGAGTCATTTAGGATCAATTATTTTATACCTATTATTGATCAAGCTATAGCTTCACTTACCAGGAGATTTGAACAATATCAGGGGTATGAAAAAACTTTTGGTTTCTGGTTTATTTCAGATAGGCTGCGATCCTTGGATGATAAGAGTTTGATGGCTGCTTATGTTAATCTTGAGAATGCACTTAAGAGTGGAGAACACAAAGATATTGATGGGCAGGAATTGTTCGGGGAGTTAATTTTCATCCAAGATTTACTCAAGGAATTTATGGGTCCTCTTGATATTCTGAAGTTTTTGAAAAAGCGTCCCTTTTAACCTAATGGTATTATTGCATATAGAATTTTGTTAACCATTCTGGTTACTGTTGCATCTGCGGAAAGGAGCTTTTCTAAACTCAAGTTATTGAAGTCCTACTTGCATTCTACTATGACACAAGAAAGATTCAATGGGTTGGCAATGATATCACTTGAAAATGATGTTTTCGAGAAGATTAATTATGAAGATATAATTGAAGATTTTATTTCAAGAAATACTAGGCGGATGATGCTTTTTAGTAGAACATGAGGTCAGTACTATCTTGACTCTTTTAGCATTGATATTTGATATGTTCCTAAATTTTGTAAGAAAAAGTACATATTAAAATTATATAATTATCTGAAAGTATGCCATATTTATAGTACACATGAAATTTTCAAATTTTAGAGCCTCCATTTGCATTTTGCTCCGGGATCCCAAATTTCTAGAGACGGCCCACATACAAAGCAACCAAAGACTCTAAAGCTAGTTTGTACAATAGCAATTTTAAACATTGGTTCAAAATGCCGTACATTAACTATCTTCTTCAGATTGTACATAAGTAATCTATCTATACTTCCGCATAATGTTTACTACTAAATAAGAACCAGCTCTCTTCTCTCTTATCTTTTACACTTTTTATATAGGATAAAACTGATATAAATATACTAAAAATAAACTAAAGTATCCCTATTGTACATGTTCTTATGGGATTTGTCCTGCGCTCCTCTCCGAATCTACGCATGATTGCATTGGGTGGTAGGGACTGGATGGATTCACGACCTTCCGCAGCTGTTAGTTGGGCCTTGTGGTTGTAAGCATGTGGTCTTTTGGGTTTCGGTGCCGACTCCCAAGATAAGGCCCACATACTGGCATCATCTCCTTCTTCTCTTCCTCGGTTTCCTCACTTTGGGTGCAGCTTCGAATCCATGGTCATGGCAGGGTACCGGCGACAAGAGCGGTAGACTCGAGCCTATTGAAGGCAACGATCGCCAAGTGCAATCAGGCTTCGTGATAATTACCGTGCAATCCAACTAAGAAAAGTTTTAAAAAATTCTGAAAAACATCATGGATGTACATCTCATCTTACCCTATCTACATATAAAATTTCATGATCAAATTCGTCCTATGCTAAAAGTTACAAAAAAGACAAATTTTTGTCTTTTTTGTAACTTCTACCATAGGACGAATTTGATCATGAAATTTTTGGAAAAATTTATGCGATGTAAACCGCGAAAACCATTGAAAACTACTCAAAAACCGGCTTTAAGGAACATTCAATTGGTCGGTTGGTTTTCAATGAAAACAAGTGATTTTTCATAGAAAACCAAATAGTTTTTTATTTTTTAAATTTTTTCCAAAATTTTTTATTTCCTAACCCTTCGGTTTCTAATGTTTTTTCTTGATTTTCGAATTTTGGTTTTCAGATGGTTTTTTCAAAAACGGTTTTTTGAACCCGGGTTCCGAGCATGTTTCTGGCACTTGATGGGAATGGGAAGAAATTAAGGTCTTAAACTTGCAACCTTGATGTAGTGTAGCAGTTGAGAACAACAATATACACTGAAGGCGGTCGTGGATTTGCATATGCAGATGCGCCCAATTACTACCATGTGAAGTTCTCTCTTAATCGCTATTACTATAGGAAAATAATAAATATAAGAGTGAAAATCCTTCATGAATTTTTGTGGGGTTTTATATGATTGAAATCATATAAGAAAATTTTCTTGTTTGGCTTCTAGGATGGCTTTCAAGAAATCCTATAGCGCATTGATAATATACACTTACCTATTCATTTAGGAAGTTTTCAAGCATATCTCTACTAATATAAATTTGCAGTTGGTGGCAGCGGTCCGTTCTTTCTACCCCCCTTCGACCATATCTCCAATAATGGCTGGTCATTATAGCTAATTATTCTTTCTTGATTTACAGCCAGCCATATTTCTCTAAATATGGTTGATTATTATAGCAAAATCCCTTATTATTGCTGGTAATTAATAGCCGGCCAATCATTTCTTTTGTACTCTATATATGCTGTACAGTTTTCACATAATCAATCAAGGGAATTCATTCAAGATCTCCCATGTCGTGCCGCCGCGGCGAATGAACTTGACGAATTGATCAATAAGTGACGGACCGACGCACATGGTCGGCGGCCTGAGAGGATGAGCGCCATGTTAGTAGTGCTTCGCGCGAAAAGATAGCCAGAGCGCGATGCCTATCGGATGTCGTGACCAGAAAGAAAGCAGAAGACGTAAACTGCTTGATACAGATGTATCTATATATGTACCTCCACACCGACGATTCGCGAAGAGACAAGATCGTGCGCCGTTTTGGGTCCCAAGAAAAATCGGCGGCTACGAAGAGGCGCGGGGACCGAGGCGGTCGTATCCTCATGAGTGGTGGCCCCACCCAAGATCGCACCGGCATTTAATGAATGCCGCAAAAAAGGATCTGGCGCGTGTTCCAGGGCGGGCCCGGGGGCTACGTCAGCGTACTTTGCGCTGGGGTACCCTCTCCGTCGCACAAATGAGCCAAGTCCACATGGCGGCCTGGCAGGCGGGTGGGCGAAGCACGCCGCCGCCAGCGCCGTCCACGTGGCATTCGGGCGGCAGTGGGCGAGACGCCTGTTCGCCGGCGGCCAGCCCACGTGGCGACTGGCGGCAGCGGTGGGCGAGCACGCCCGCCGCCAGTGCCGGTCCACGTGGCGTTCGGACGGCAGTGGGCGACGCGCCGCCGCTTCGGGCGCCCAACCCACGTGGTGGTCTAGCAGCGGTGGCGAGCACGCCCGCCGCCAGCGCCGGTCCACGTAGCGTCGGGCGGCAGTGTGGAGAACGCCTGCCGCTGCCGCAAGGCAAAAAGGTGGTGCGGGTGGCTTCACCTCGAAGTCTCCTTCCCCTATCGTACCATGCCAGCAGCGCGCCTGCTGTGTCAGGTTCATTGATTGTGAGAAATTCTGTTGCAGGCCCAATCCTCTAGCGCCTGTCACCTACCCGTCGCTACGGGCATGGCGAGGGGAAGAGAAACGCGAGCTGGTAATATAAATTGCAAAAAAGGGATAAAAATGATTGATTGATTTTTGAGATTGGTAATATATATTGCAATGTACAATATATTTGGTTTTAATTCATACCGGAGAAGAAGCCATAAAAACTTTTGTAATCGGGAGAAATATAGGTTTCATCTTGTAGCATAATTTTCTTTTATCGCTTAACCTTTATGTTTCATTACCAATTTTATTTTTCGTAGCAACGCACGGGTATTGATCTAGTCTTGGACTCAAACATAAGTTGAACCGTTTCCATTGAGACATGCAAATCAATCCTCACCCAATCCTGCCTCTCCATTGAAATGATGCATGTTATACACTTGTACTCCAAAATTTCCATATCATATGAAGCATCCAAACACATATTTCAAATCATCTCCGTGTATGTTATTAATTTTTATAACGTTCCACTACACCTGATATTATTTACCTTCGATTTGTCCAATTTATGTTTTTCTTTCATTTCTTGAATTCAAATAGGCCTTCTGCTTGGAGGGAGTGTAATGGCAGCGGAAAAAAGGACAGAGATCAGATCACGTCCTTTATATAACACTGAATGTGGTAGCGGAAAAAAAAGATAAGAGATCACGTCCTTTATGTAGCATTGCCAGTTTGAATGTGTTCTTTTATTACTCAAGAGAGTTCAAGTTAAAAATAGGAGATACATGGAGTATTTATAGATTCTTGAGGCTATACAAATGACCGAAGTACCCTTTATTAAGATGACTAGCTTATAAGTACAAACAAGTGGTAATATTGTTTTTTTTTCTAGGCATAACTCTGATTCTTTGATCTATATATCATATAATCAGTACCTCATTAGGTATTCTCCAACAATGATAAAACGCTAAATATCGAGCCATTCGAAATCAGCATGCAATTCATCACCAACCTTCAAATTTTACAGCATATTGCCCTAGACACGACATTCTTTGGCTTTGATTTTTCCTATTCATATGTTTTTCCTTTGATTTCTTTCGTTCGAGTAGGCCTTGTACCTGTAGCCAGTGTATTGTGGTACTAGCTGGGAGCAACATATGGCCAGTATTTAGTGCGTAAATAATTATACGTTCACTACAGTACAGCAATAATATACATTGAAAACCATTTATGTGGCACTGAAAACAACCACAAACATGTATGTGTAAACCTAGCCATTTCACTGCTGCTAGCTCCGCTGTAAAAGGCTTCGTCCATCACTAAAGGAAGCATGCAACTCCTCACCAACTCGATACCATTTACCTATGGGTTTTGGGAGTATAGGATCGGGATGCGTTGGGAAGATATATCATGCTATTTGTGACGCTTCAGGTATGTCATCAAATGTAATGTGCTGTTAAGTGGAGTAATTAACCAAGGTGCACTTGTATTTCTTCTAACAAGCTAGTGTTATTTGCAGGTACATGGGCAGCTGCTCTAATACCTCTTCGGTGACGAAAGGATGAGCAACAACGATCATCGTTCATGCCATCAGGTTTACCCTCTGCAGTGATCGCCAGGGATATAACTTTCATCGAAATTTGCCGAATTTTCACCAAACTTTTGGATTTCAGGTCACCACAAAATCGAAACTACCGCCGGATATAAAAATGAAAAAATTTGAAATTGCTACAGTAACCACTGAAATTTCGCTTTTCAAATAAATTTCTCCAAATTTCAATGAAATTTCATGATTTTTGGTCGGTTTTCAAACTTTAGTGTCATATTTGACTGGATTTAGTCCAATAAACCTTAATAAAGTCATATTCCATGAAAATTTATTGAAAAACTGAATTTTTGAAACATTTTAAAATTTAGATAGAAATATCACAAATTTTTATAAAATTATACAAGCTTGATAATGATTTAAAAATTTATGGTACTATCTGTATTAGTGTAGGATCATACAAAAAATTTTATAAATAATTGAAATTCATTTGTTGTCTTTAAAAAATCAAAAACAGAATGAACATAATTGGGATAGTAATTTTGTTAGATTTTTATAAATTTTTGGGTGTGATCATATATAAAATTTTTATGAGAGATTAATAATTACCTCAGTACCATTCTATAAAATTTTCAAAAAATTTAAATTTTTTGTTTGGTCAATCAAATCTATATAAGCACTGAACTTCATTTGTTATGTTATATTTCAAAAGTCAAAAGAGAAAGAACATAAATGATATTGTGCCTTATAATAATTTTATAAATTTATTGGAGTGTGATCATGATCCAAAATTTTTATGAGAACTTAAAATTTCCTTATCACCCTTCTGTAAAATTTTCAAAATTTTAACCTTATTTTGATTGCTAAAGCAAATCTATGTATTGATCATCGGTCTTTTATCAGGACGTAGCACTGTCAGAATTTTTAAACATTCTTGAAGCATGATAATCATATAAAAATTTTATATAATCATTAATGCTACATCAGGACCATCCAAAAATTTTTTATAAATTTTCTAAAGTGTTTTAAAAAAGAAATCAATTGGGGCCTACGTACCCTGGAAGCTATTATGATCTCAACCGCGAGTTATTCTGGTATACACTTATCTACGAGTGGTGCCTACCCTGGAGGCTGGAGCCCTTAATATGTAATTACCACAGTGCAGAAACAGTAGGCATGCAGCGAAAGGTAGAGATCACACAATAATGTAGCACGGCGCGACCAGAAACAACGATGACCTTGTGTATAAATGTAGCCTTTTTCCCCGCTCCATTGTTGCAAGGGGATTGTCCATATATGAAAGACACATCAGGCATCTATCACTGGAAGCATGCAATTCAGTTGCTAACTCCAAATCGTCTATGGTCTATGGGAGCATAGGATTGGGATGCACCAGGAACATATACCATGTTGTTTGTTCATATCGTGTCGCTTGAAGGCACAAGAGAAGCGGATTAGGCGATCTGATAGTGGCGGTGAAGAAAACGTACTCTTGATGCACACCGAGTGGGAGGCCCGATTGTCGAGACACGAGGCGGCGGCTCCTTCGATGGCTCGAAAGGCGATGGTCGATGAGGTCGCAAGAATCGAAAATTTGACAAGGCAATAGTGAGGTACTATAATTGTAATGATTATGGGCATTAGTGTCATAAGTAGAAGGAGGCGAAAAAAGCGCTTTTTGCTGAAGTTCAAAATGACGATTTAACAAGCACTACTTTGATAGTCTCAAGTAAGAGAGTTGAGTCCAGAACGTTGAAGATGTTTATTCGCCGTCCTATGTCGAGTCTGTTAAAGATGACTCCGGTCGGGGTGTTAAGAAGGTGTGTTCGCCGCCTAAAGTCAAGTTCGTTAAAGATGAATCCGGGCGTTGAAGAGGGGTGTTCGCTGTCCAAAGTCAAGTTCGTCGAAAATAAGTCTGAGATGTTGAGGAGATTTGCTCTCTATTCTTAATCGAGTAATGGTTAGGTATGTCATAGTTGAAACCGACTAACTCAATAAGTTAGAGATGTGTTACAAGATTAAAGGGGTGATTGATAGATTTAATCTTGTAATTAGGAAAGTTTGTTTTATGAGAGGTTTCAGGATCTGAGTCGGCTGTGGGAGTCCGGTCGCTGTGCGATTCCGTTTGACGTTCTGCTATGTAAGCAGAACCTGTTTAGATTGTAAGAATAACAAGAAAAAAAAAACAATATTATGACAACAGAGCTCGTAGCTCGTTGGTCTGTGCTGTCCTGGTGGATTAAGAGATCAGGTGTTGTTCGAGTCCTCTTTGCTGCTCCTGATTAGGAGCGGAATATTAATAAAACCATGCCTATATTAACTCCATTCTACAGATGAGTTATTTTGATATACAATGATTCACGGATATTTTTGACCGATTCATGTTGAGATAATGTTTTTTCAGTAAATTCCCCCAGGAGGAGAGTAACATTCCGGCACTACTCAAGTGCTCAAGATATTACCCCATCCTACCCTTTTCATCACTTTTACCATCATTTTATCCACAATTTCAGCTAGTCACCCTAAGCAATTTTCACCGATATTTAACAAGAAGTTGCATAATAACATAAATAGGAACAATAACAATAACAATCTTAGAACCACACGCTCAAGCATGCTTGAGACCACACACTTAGGAATGCCCAAGTCCTCGTGCTTGGGAATGGTCGGGTCCACGCACCCAAGAACGCCCAGATGATCATATGTGTCCGGGAACAATTTGTTAGAAATGAGGCCCATGTGGCCCATTTATCTCTAATGCCAAAGCTACAAAAATTAATACCATATTGCTAGTTAAGAGAGGAGAAAGCCAATTTAAAAGGGAGAGCTCCCACCATGCCTTGTAATGAGGCATATGGAGCGTGAGGAGCACGGCTAAAGTCACACGCGCGCGCGTATTTCGCGAATTACCGCGTATTTCCGCGTGTTTTTCCCGCGTGACTTGTGACTTGCACGTTTAAACCCTTTTAAACGTGCCCACTTGCCCGGAACAGCCAGCGCCGCCAATGAGCATCTTCTGTCGCGCTGCCCCCGACCTTAAGCCCGCGTGCTCGCCTTCCTCATGGCAGGGGCTGAGCCACCCCACTGCTTCTGTGGCCGCCGCAGCTTCGTGCCGTCGTTCGGCCGCCCTACGGCCCGACCCGGTGTGGCAGCACCGCTCCAGTCTCCACCGCCTCGGAGCGCCAGCATGCCGCCGCACTCAACCTGCACTCTGCTCCGCCGCCGTCGCCGCGAGCCGCCTGGGGAGGCCCGGAAAAACATCCCGTCAAAAATAGATTTAACGGCGTCCGTGTTCTTCTTCATTTACTATAATAACCTTGATTAATAAAACTCCCACCTTTTAATACATACTCGGATCAACGGTTCAGATCTATCTAAGCGTGGTTATGCCGTTATGGCTGGATTGTGCAGACCTTACCGGAGGAAGCCTAGCTCGAGAGTTAAACTGTGACGGACCGCCCTTTTAAGGGGGTGCGTATAAATACCTTTGCAGCTACCCAGAGATTTCGCTGCAGGTAACCAAGTGTACATTGCTTGATAAAAGAGCAAATGCGAACATTTTATAGATGAAATAAGGGCCTAACGGCTAAGATTTTACAAAAGGTACGGCTAGCACTGATTACATTACAGAACACCCACAGGAAACGCTTGAGCAGATAGATCAAGGCCTCCAAAACCAAATAACGTCGTCATCTACGGTCTTCTGGAACTCGCCATCTTCAAATGAAATCTATGGAGGGGGATTGGGAGCAAGGGTGAGTACACAACCGTACTCAACAAATCACACGGAAATTCTGAATATTACATGCAGGGATAAACAAAGATAGGCACAGGTTTTAAGTATTTTGGATGCAAGTTGTAAACATCAATTTTATTTTACATTTGAAACACAAACCATAAATAGCAATATGCCATGGGGGGTTATCTTGCAAAGTTCACTTTCACGACAAGTTTTAATTAAAAAGCTACAGGGGCGCAGATTACAGAATCACCCTAAATTAACTCGGCTTCATTAACCGAAGCACGGCGATTCGAATACCATTGATATCACTCGCAGAGGTGCTCACTTTACCCACAAGACATCTACGGTCATTAATGCCACCGAATCAACATGCAACTTTTATGCATGCGTCCGACCGAGATAGTCATAGCATTTCGCTGAACTTCCTTCTTTAACTCCTACCCAAAGAGGGCTATCCAAGGTCCGCAATATTCAGTACTCTCTCCGGCCGTCGTGGGAGTCGCGGTCCAAATATTGTGGACACCCACTGTTGCGTGAATCGGCAAATGGCATCTCCATTCCCGTTCCGCCCCGATTGCTCTGTGTGCCATTCTCCTCAATGGCAGCCACTTCCTATAGGCATTCCAAAGGGAAGTGCAATGTACTGTGCTATGTTGGACCAAGTTAATGAGATTGGCCGGCCCAACTCGTGGTTGAGTGGGATCTGAAGTTATTTACGTTGCCCAAGACATCGGTCCTTAAATGCCAAAGACTCAGCCAAATGACACACCACAATCCATTGGTACCAACTGTACCACCACCACATCACATCCATTGGCTTCGTCATCGGTTGGGGATTGGGCCGGCATCCACCTTCCGTGGTCCGCCCAATGTTGTCCCCCGTACCGTAGCAATTTTATAAAAACCAAAAACAACCAATCCAATCCTTCTGAGATTAAGTATTTGTCTAAAAGTAGTAATTGTATGAATTGCTACCTTTACGAGGGTTCAATATTTTATATCCTAAGGTTAAAAAGGAATTAAGGCATAGCAATGAGTTTAGCATTGGGTGGTATCTAATCATGTCATTCGAAACTACCACATTTCTTATTTTCTAAAATATCAGTAAAATAATGCAGTACAGAAGATACGTAAATATACTGTAATGGAATTGGGTTCAACATGTTCAAGGAGTGTGGCTTGCCTTGCGGATTCGAGGGTTCGCCTAACTAGAAAGTGTTGATGTCGTGTCTGGCTTCGAACGGTGCTTGCTCTTGACGCTGCTCCAAGAACTGCTCCGGCTCCAAGTATTGCTCCTGCTCCGAGATTCGTGCCGTTGGTTGCTTTGACGTCGTATCTAACGCGAGAAGATACAAACAATAAATAAACGAACAAATAAAAACAAAGAAAGAAAAATCGGGAAAAGAAAGGGAGAGAAAATGGCTGAAACAGAAGTCAAGGGTATTTTGGGAATTTTCTAGACTTGATATGGCGGAACGGAGATCATTTTTGGACTCAGCAGATCGAAACAGTCAAGAATATATATTTTTGGCATTTTTGGAATTTTGGGAATTTTTGGGGATTTTCCTGGAATTTTAACTAATTTTCGGATTTTAATTAAAATCCGAAAACAAATTAGGAAATGGTACTGTGCAACGGGCGACAAGATTTGGATTTCGCCCATAGGGCGTGCTGGCGCGTTAGGCCTGGCCAGCGTGGTGAGCGGTGACAATGGGACCCGGAGGTCGGCGAGAGGGGCGCGGATCGACGAGCGGGCCAGCGTATGGCAGGCGCAAGGGAGGGCGAGTGGGGCGAATGTCACGATCGGGGAACAGAGCAAAGCGATCGGCGAAGAAGATTTCGCGGCGCTAGAGAAGAGAGGGCGAACAGCGAACAGCGATCCATGAGGAGGAATGGAGTGGCGGGAAGATGGAGAAGCTCACAATGACTTGGCGGTGGTGAAAATGGCCGAGAGAGACAGCGGCGGCGGGCGGGCGGCGATGGTCAAGCGAGGAAGACGATGATGAATCCGGCGAGTGGCGGCTCGGGCGGGCGGAAGAAGTAGGGGGAAATGGAGAGGGGATTGTGGCGGACTCGGGGAGGTGGAGAATTGGGGAAGAGAGAAAGGGGGCGGCCGGTTGGCGGTGAAGACCGGAGGTGGGGAAGAAGCGTCGGTGCGAGGGCGAACGGCGGCTTCAAGGGAGGAAATAAGTTGCGGAGAAGAATGAGGAGAGTGCGGTGGGGGAGATGGGGTGCTCACCAGCTTGGTTCGGGAAGGAAATGGAGCTCGGCTTGAGCTTTTATAGCGCATGGCGACGGAGGAGAGAGAGGGAGGGGACCATGTGGCAAGCGGAGGGAGACCGAAGCGGGCTGCGTGGGGAGTCTTGGCGTCGTCAGGCGTCTGTGGCATGGAGGCGAGGAGGAGGGCGAGCGTCTTGTGAGAGGGCGCGTGAAGAATGCGCGAGGCGAGGGTGCGGGAAGAAGATGACCCAGGCGTTAAACGGTGGGTGGGCCGCAGGAGTTGGGTCAGGCGGAGGAAGCGGAGTTGAGAATGCGCCGGTAGCGTGGGGAAAACGGGATTGCCCAAAAGGGAAAGCGGGGAAGGGGAAGAATTACCCGAAAGGGAAAGTTTTCGAATAAATTCAAATAAATGCGAAATAAATTCGAATAAAATCCAATAAAACCCGAATAAAAACAAGAAAGGCAAAGGAAATCAAATTTTTAAATTTTCGGGTTATTTCAATCTACCCCCCTTAAAATAAATCTCGTCCCCGAGATTTACTCAACCTAGGGGAACAGGTTGGGAAATTCTGCTGCAATCCCGATTCCTTTTTCCGGTGGGTTCTTTAGTAGCGAAACTCTTCCACAGTTCTCGGTATACCCTGTCATCTCTGTCTCTGTGTTGACTTCCAGTTGACTTGATGATTCGGATGTGCTTTCTGTAATGGTGTAACTTACTTCGCGAGTTAATTCCTTTGGGTTGCACTTGATTTACCAGTCGACGAAGGTATTTCCTTAATTGGAATTCCTGGGGTACATGGTGTATCTGAGTGGATGCCTGGGTTCAATTGCAATATGTAGATTATTTTCCTCACTTCCTTGAGAACGGTATGAGGTCTAACATCTCTGGGTGCGAATTTTCCCTTGACTCGAAAATCTATGTTCTGGCATGAAGGGTGTCATCTTCAGATAGACAAAGCCCTCATCCTGGTAGCTGACATTCTTCTGCTTGTCATCTGCATATCCTCTCTGTTACTCTAGGGCAGCTTTTGGGTTCTTTTTAATGACTTCCTCAGGAGTTTTTGTACTTTCTTCCATAAGTAGCTTCAAAAAGGGTGACTTTCTCAACTATCCTGACAGCTGTCATTGTTGGAGAATTCTGAAATGGGTAGGTACGCAGCCTAAAAGGCTTGGTAAGCCAAAGTTTATGCCTTCAATATGCTCTCCAGTATCCGGTTGATCTCTTTTTGTTTGTCAGTCTGCGGGTGGTAAGCTTGATTAAATGTTGGTCCTGTCCTCTTTGCTCTAGGTGCACTTCTCCAGAATTTTGGTCGTAGAGTGGGCCTCTGGTTCTAACATTACTTCTTTCGGAATTTCTCTCCAATCTCACGATAAATATCTTCCTGAACTTCATTTCTGCTGTAAGCTTGTCTAATGGCAATGGGGCGGTTTACCTTGGTCAACCTGTCAACTGTCACCCCATAATATTGAATCCCTGTTGAGTCCTCGAACATCCCTGTGAAGAAATCCATTCTGATCTCATCCCATTTCCTGCCTGGGGACGAAGAGTTGCAGTAAGCTAGTAGTCTTCTGAGGGTCAATCTCAACCTTCCAACACATATTACTGTATGGGGCATTCTCGGCTGCTTTCTTTGTCAAAATCAATCCTCTTATATTTCTATTTTTACACATATGGTTATAGAGCCACAGTATTCCTTGCTTATTTGGCGAAAGCTCTTGAGAGGTTGGCACCTGTCATTCTTTTCCACATGATTGAATGTTCTTGTCTCCTTGCTGAGTTACTTTGACTTGATCCATTGGATTTGTGGGAGTTCCCACCGAGGGTGTGAATCTGTCATCATTTTGTAGGTCAAGATTTCCTTTTTATTTCTGACTTGTTTCTCCTAGCAGGTCAAGTTGCTCTTCATGTCGTCTTGTACGGATAGTCCTGAATGATTTGATGTCTTGGATATCTCTGAGGTGAGAATGTTGATTCATCTTCTTTCTGCCAATTCTTGAGTTTATCTCCCTGATAGCTTATTGTCTCTGGCTATTTGTAAAGATGGTGGACATCCCTGGATGGTATACTGTTGTTTCATTTTCGGGTTAACTAATCTATTGTTGGGATGACATTCAGACCTTTCTCTTTTATCTTCGGCAACTGATCTTGAACTTAACTCTTCGAATAATTAACCTTTAGGATCTTTATACTTGAGCCGAGTCATCATCCAATTCACAGGGTTTGGGGCACATAAGAGGTAGGCAAGGGAATACGATAATCCATTTTTGCAAATAAAAGCCAACGAAATGAAGGGATGGATTGCACCAGGGCTAAAAGAGTTACACTGGTTGTGATTGAGCTTGGGACTTACCGATGACGTCGTTTGCGGCCTCTGCAGTTTCTTCGGCGGTCACATGATTTATCTCTTTTCTTGGATCACTAGGGTTTGGTTGGATCTGGATGGGTATCTTTCTTTTCAGCAATCCTCGCTGCTGCTTCGGTGGCTGATGTGGAGCACTTTGTCGGTCTATTGGGTTAGAGTTGGAAACCTGAGCCTTGGCCATAGCAGAGGGTAAATGCCTCTTAGGGCAGTGATGCCGGAAATGCCCTGTCTGTCCGCAGTGGAAACAGCGATCGATCTTGTGAGGGAAATCAGTCGCACAGTGATTCCTTTTGCAATGTAAACACTTTACTGTCTTGAGTTGAGACATAGCAGGTATCGGTCTCTGTTCTTCTATAGCCTGTCTTTTGTTCGGAAGGTTGGAGGTAGGATCTGACATTTGTGTCCTTAGCAGGTATCGGTAAATTTTCTAAACCTCATACTTCTACAAAAAAAAAATTGAACCAACCTTGGAACTCCCCAAACCAGATTAAAACTAAGTCACCGAAATTTAGAAAATTTTGGCATGACCTCTCTAGAAAATAGGACATCCACTCAGCAGACAGAAAACAAAGGCAGTAGGATATTATTCTAGCAGGTCCTTAGTTAACCAATCACAAAACCAATAGAATTTAATAAACTCCACCACAACGCATAACACATTACAATCTTATTAGATACATCAAGACTGAATGAATCGGTTAAACGATTTGCTGGAGGCCGAAGCCGTGTGCGTGTTACTACTCCCAACCCAACGGGCCAGCTTCAAAGTACCTAAAACAAGAACACAAACAAGCGTGAGTCCAAGACTCAACAAAGCGCAATCAGGCATTAAAAAAATAATGAACTCGGCTAGAATATAAATGCTACAAGACATAAAGTAAAAGTTTCTTTAATTGATGTCCATAAATAAAAGAAACAGTTTGAATTCATATACAACCAAACATAAGAGCACAACTACTTCATCTTTTGACATATCCAATACTTAATTGAAATCATCCAGTAAAAGAAGCAGTATCTATCCCCATTTACCACATCCAACTCGGAAACATAACTAAACCGTACTCATGCCTCAACAATCATTCCAGGATGAGTCCACGACTCAATCCTCAACCTGACATTTCCATTCTCATCAATTAACACTTAACACTTGCAACACATATAATGAAATGCGATGCTTTTATGCTCTTATCCTTTTTCTCATGAATCATAAAATGAATGCACCATGCATGCTCATAATGCACATTGTCATAAGCGTATACCGGATAGCTGAATGCACACCGCGGTGTGCACCTCAATCCCAACCATCCCAATGCGGGGCCTACTCTTACTGACTCGCTCCCATTCACCTCGATGAACGGGACTACGAGGTAGGACTTTTTGTGCTCACTACGGGTGAGCACCGAGGCCCGCATCAACATGGGACGCCTCGTCCATCATGAATGCAATTATGCAATTGACGTGAATGCATTTCACCCCTCATTCATTTTCACCACACATAGCCATAACCAATATGGAAGTACCAATTAACTTGCTATTTCCCCAGTGTGACTCATTCGAGAGTAGATAAAGTCGTGAATAAAATTCAGGGAAAGGCATCACATAATTTCTATAAGGTAAATTAAATTGACAGATATGACTAACTAGGTGATTTTAGTGCAAGCTTGTTCCTACACTTGCATCAACATAACCATACCCATTCGTACAATTTCGTAACGCAATGCAATAAATGGGAATTGAGTAACTTACTTACCAGTTTGCTAACATTCATCCATCCTCATCACCATACTAAAAACAACTTCTAGACATGCTATTAAACATAACCACATCATTAGAAGTTTCATAATCTTATCGCAAACAAAGCATTTAACACCCTAATAACACTCTAGGGGTTGCACTTGCCTTTTATTGAAGACGGCGCGAGGAGGGGTCGAGGTAACCCCCAAAGACCCACTACCTGCTTGAACCCTCCAAACATCCTAAAGTGGAAACTTCTCCTAGGCCAAAATTCAGTGTGCACTCAAGCCTGCAAGAATACGAAGAACATTGTTGCATCTGGGGTAGGCATTACCTAGCTTGAAGGCCCTAGCATACAAAGTCCCATCTATAGCATATCAACTGTTGTGGCGACAAAATAGGAAAAGAGTACCATATCTCTAGGACAGTGTCTCCATGCCAAATAATCTTGGCGTTACCAAACAATATATACAACATTGCTCCTAACCACATCTAATTGTGCAATCCAACGCTCACAACAAATAGGTTATGTACGAAATGCATGTATTTCAATGGGTATCATACATTCCGTTTCGAAGAGAGTATTATGCATTAGTCTAGTTGTACTCTTTGTTTGTTTTACAGATAGTCCATTAGTTCTTCAAAGAAGCGTAAATTGAAAAATCATCACTACCAGAAACCACCAATGTTTCCTTTTTCTCTCTGTCAAGTCGCAAAACATTTATATAGCACAATAGCTTTTCTTAAACCCTTATTATATGAATATTTGTCGGTCATCACATGTTTTTTTGTTCTAAAAAACCTTGTGATGACAAACCAAATATTCCTATAATGAGTTGGCTTACATGGGTTGGGCTAACTACAAAATTTCGCTTCATGCCTAGCTCTTTATTGAGTTGCCTCGGTCGATCATTTCGGGATATGATACTCCCATTGGTTACAAAAAGTGTCATTTTCCACATCACCATTGTCTCGATAATTAACGCTCATCGCAATCCAATATCAATCAAAAAGCGAGATTCTACAATCCATTAAAAATCAAGAAACGCAAGATGCCGATACCAACTAATCAAGATAATATATATATGCAATCACATTCAACAAACCTAAACCTTCTAGGCATTTCATCAAACATCTAGCATGCAACAATTAAATCCCCACATTTCTTAGGGTTTTACCTCAAGGAAACATAGGGAGGAAGGAGGGGGTGGGGAGATCTTGCCACGTGGGGAGAAGAGAGCTCATGGACGGGGAAGGTCACCGGTGGCCGAGCAAGACCGGAGGGCGCCAAGGCGTTGGGTGGAGGCGAGGGCGCCGGATGTGGAGGAGATGGGAGCGCCTGGTCGGGAAGGAGCCAGGCCACGCCAGAGGTGGAGCTGGCGCTGGGGAGCAGCCTGAGGCGACGGCAGAAGACGAGCAGAAACGGAGCAAGCTCAGGAGTTCTTTTCTTTTCTTTGCTTCTCTCTCTCTCCTTCCAAGTATGCATAGACCCCACTTATACATATATATATATATATACTTGCACATAACCAAATTGAGAGGATGCAATGAACAAAAACTAAGGGGAAAAATAATAAACTTCACAAACCCCTGAGACCGAAATTTAATCATCTCCAAGAATCTAACATTTCAAACTCGCAGAGAAAAGAAAACCCTTTTTGAGAAAAACTTGCCCCAAAAACAATTACGGCTCGGTGAAATCCCCTTTTCCCGAAATGCATCTTGCAAAACTTAGAACTTCTCGCTAAAATCCTTAAAACTGCGAGATGCCCCAGAAACCCTGGGAAAACAATTCTTGGGGCAATACACTCTCCCACCCTTCAACAGAATTCGACCTCGAATTTTGAACACCTCAATACTCACCCACAAGAGCAACATAAACTCAATCGCGAAACCAAGACTCCTGTAAGACCAAAAACCGAGTACTTTTATGCAGTAGAAACTCCACAACTCAAACTACGGCTCTTCGCCAAATAAAAGGAGCAAGCAACTGAACTCATTTCATCCATTAAGAAACCAACACTCACTCTAACTCCTTAACTCGCGTGGTACAAAACTCGGAAACCAGGCCTTTCTCAAAGACCAACACTAAACAAAATCGACCTTGGGTTTTCAATCCCAAAAAGGTTTTTCCCTAAACCAGGAATCTCACAAGCATTTTCTCAACCGGAGAAATTCACATCTCTCACACTTAAACTCCAATAGATCCAGGCGATCAGCCAAATTCTCAATTCATACCATCTTCATCAACTATCTAACAACTCTTCTTTAATGCTTTAGTACACAACCTCCAATCAACCAACGATTCTTCCCGGAAGATCATACTACTAACTCCCAAACTCAATTCTCATTTCTCTATTAAGCATCCCACCAATTATCATCAAAACACCCAAGCTATCCGATTAAACAGCCGGATTCTAAACTTGGATACCCTACGAAGCACGAAAACACTGATTCCCATCTCTCCTCATTGATTAACCTTCCTAACCAAAGAGCCACACACGGAATTCTTTATTCCAACAAGCTTCTAACCAATTCCGAACATATCATTATTTTTAACCGTTTAACACCGAAATCCTCCAGGAACCAAAACACCATTCTTATCTTTTCAACAATTGCTCTGGAAACAACAGGGCAAAGTCATTCCTTACTATCAAAATAAATCGCCCACCTGCAACAAAGTCCCACACAACCTAGGGACAACGCGATCGAAATGATCCTCCTACAAAGGATTCAGATCAAAACATGCCACATCCTTCAATGCTCTCCACTCTGGATCCATTTACTATCCACCTTAAATTAAAGAGTATAATCTTCTACTATACTCGCTTCATTTAACAAAGCCAGCCATTTTCCTCCACTTGAACTTAAAGCAATAAATTTCACATTGAGGAAAAACTCAACCTTAAAAAGAAACATCACTTAAATCTTTTACAAACACGATCACAATTATCAAAGAAAATCAGCTCGCTTTTACCATAGCAAAACATCTCATACTAACCCCAACAACATTTCGGAAACTGAAAATCGATCTTCGAATCCAACATCTATACACACAACCACCATCCTTTTTCCTAAGAGAAAGGGAAATTCAGCTTAGACGAGAAACACCGCACAATTCTTTTCAGAAGCGACCACGAAACCAAAGAAAACTGAATTTTCTTTAACAACAAAAATCCATTTTCATCACCTCAAGATCCATGGTGTACCACTTCACACCGAAGAAAATTCGAATAAGAAACAACACAACCCATAACTTTTGCCCCAAACCACACAACTCGAGAAAGAAACCCTGTTCTGGGACCCAAATCTCTTCACTCACAACCAACACTTGCCTCCAAAGAGGGAAAATTTTCGTTTTCTAACCGAAAACCACTTTTATCAACAACTAAAGATTTCATCTTTTAGACCATTCCCAAAGATCATTCCCATTCAAGAACTTCCAACATTTTCCATACCTCTATCTATTTCCTTCATTTAGTAAATCCACAAACTACCATCGCATCAATTCATGATTAAGCCTTCTTTCTTCCTCATCTTCATTCATCCACTAACTTCGCAACTTAGCGAAACGCAACGATTCTAGAAATTCTCTATTGCACACCAACAGAACGCCTTAACAAAGGCATACACCCAACAGATTACACTGACAATCCAATTCCATAGATTTTTAATCATAAATCCAACCTTTCACCTAAATACATCACCCTCGGACAGGTTACCACCAACATTAACCAATTCTTCCCCATGGTACTCATCACGGAAAGTAAGCTATAACTCCAACCATAATCAACCTACCAAATCAAAGTCCACTTCATAAGCTACATTCAAGTTTTCCCTTTTCAAAGCAATTTCAGTAGGTTTAACGTCTGTCATCCATACTTCCGATTTGTTAGCAATACGATCAACCACTAGATCAAACCATTTAGGTCTCCCTCAATAAACAATGTCTCCTCAAGATATAAATCGTCTAAAATGACTATAAGACCATCCATTGCTAGCAGCAAACCAAGCTCCCACATACTCCATCTAATGATTCTTTGCATTATAACTCCAATTCCATTCTAGGTCATTTTATCGTCACCTTGTAGAAACTTATCATTAATCAACCCATTCCGAGCACTGAGGACACCTCTAGTCAAAGCAATCCCATCAACTTATTTAAACAAGTTCCGCAACCCAACTTGTTATTTCTTCTACATCATAACCGCTACTAGCCTTTCGCACACACACCATTACCAATCCTCCACTATAGCCGTGGATCACCATAACCAACACTATAATCCTTGCCCTCTATCAAATTTAGGGTCAACCACCCTAACCACCCAATCGTTCTACTAATCTGCTACAGGAGATCTTCAACCAACCCACAATATACTCTGATTGCCGCACTTTCCTTTCCAGAAGAACCCAACCAGAAACTTCCAAGGTAGCTCAACTCTCAAAAAGTTAGAGAATGACAGGTCTCAATCCTAGTCATTCAACAAATCCTCAAATCATCATCAAACTCCCAAAATTCCACGAAAGAAGGAGTTGTACACTAAATCCGCGAGAAGAAAAAGCGGGTCGATCAAATGACACTTTTCCTTTAAAGCTCCAAATCTTGAGTTTGCACGACCTAAGTTTTCACAAAACTCAATAACCCCTTTTTAAACTGGGAGAAGGTTCAACATCAGAAGGAAACCATAACTTTCTCCGCAAAGCAACCAAAAAGATGCAACACAAAACTCTCTTCTTTATCTTAAATCCAAGAAGACCAAGGAAGACAAAATTCACATACGCACTCCATCAACTCTCTGATTTATGACAGAAACACAAAAACTCTCCTTCGGTGCTGGCTCTAAAATGCCGCACCAACAACCACAGCCACACAACAAGGCCGAACCCTTCGGCACAAAGAGTCCCACCGGACTCTACTAATCAATCTACCACTTCAAATACATAGCCATAAATAATACCATAGCCTTAACAAGACTAACATATAACCTACCAACAAGTATCAAAATAGCAGCAAAACAAAAATAAGCATTGTAACACAACGCAACGATAACCAATCCCTTTCCTATTGTGCATCAGTGTGTGTCAGTTTTTAAATTAATTAACCATTTTACCTCAGGTTTTAAGGTTATTGCCCTAGGGCCACATTTTAAAAGTTCAACCTAAACCATGTTTCTACTTTCATGCAGCAAAATTTTAATTCATTCAAGAATAACTTTCTAGATTCTAGCATCACGGACCTGAAGCCCGCTCTGATACCAATCAGAATAATTCCGGCGCCAATCGCACCGCTGAATGCTACCAAAAGACCCTAAACCTCATACTTCTACAAAAAAAATTGAACCAACCTTGAACTCCCCAAACCAGATTAAAACTAAGTCACCGAAATTTAGAAAATTTCGCATGACTCTCTAGAAAACAGGACATCCACTCGTGAGAGCGAGAAAACAAAGGCGAGGATATTATTCTAGCAGGTCCTTAGTTAACCAATCACAAAACCAATAGAATTTAATAAACTCCAACACGACGCATAACACATTACAATCTTATTAGATACATCAAGATCGAATGAATCGGTTAAACGATTTCTTTGGAGGCAAGCAAGCCGCGTGTTACTACTCCCAACCCAACGGGCCAGCTTCAAAGTACCTAAAACAAGAACACAAACAAGCGTGAGTCCAAGACTCAGCAAAGCGCAATCAGGCATAAAAAAAATAATGAACTCGGCTAGAATATAAATGCTACAAGACATAAAGTAAAAGTTTCTTTAATTGATGTCCGTAAATAAAAGAAACAGTTTGAATTCATATACAACCAAACATAAGAGCACAACTACTTCATCTTTTGACATATCCAATACTTAATTGAAATCATCCAGTAAAAGAAGCAGTATCTATCCCCATTTACCACATCCAACTCGGAAACATAACTAAACCGTACTCATGCCTCAACAATCATTCCAGGATGAGTCCATGACTCAATCCTCAACCTGACATTTCCATTCTCATCAATTAACACTTAACACTTGAAACACATATAATGAAATGCGATGCTTTTATGCTCTCATCCTTTTTCTCATGAATCATAAAATGAATGCACCATGCATGCTCATAATGCACATTGTCATAGTGTATACCGGTATAGCTGAATGCACACCCGTCGGTGTGCACCCTCAATCCCAACCATCCCGTGGCGGGGCCTAATCTTACTGACTCGCTCCTATTCACCTCGATGAATGGGACTACGAGGTAGGATTTTTTGTGCTCACTACGGGTGAGCACCGTGGCCCGCATCAACATGGGACACCTCGTCCATCATGAATGCAATTATGCAATTGACGTGAATGCATTTCACCCCTCATTCATTTTCACCACACATAGCCATAACCAATATGGAAGTACCAATTAACTTGCTATTTCCCCAGTGTGACTCATTCGAGAGTAGATAAAGTCATGAATAAAATTCAGGGAAAGGCATCACATAATTTCTATAAGGTAAATTAAATTGACAGATATGACTAACTAGGTGATTTTAGTGCAAGCTTGTTCCTACACTTGCATCAACATAACCATACCCATTCGTACAATTTCGTAACACGATGCAATAAATGGGAATTGAGTAACTTACTTACCAGTTTGCTAACATTCATCCATCCTCATCACCATACTAAAAACAACTTCTAGATATGCTATTAAACATAACCACATCATTAGAAGTTTCATAATCTTATCGCAAACAAAGCATTTAACACCCTAATAACACTCTAGGGGTTGCACTTGCCTTTTATTGAAGACGGCGCGAGGAGGGGTCGAGGTAACCCCCAAAGACCCACTACCTGCTTGAACCCTCCAAACATCCTAAAGTGGAAACTTCTCCTAGGCCAAAATTCAGTGTGCACTCAAGCCTGCAAGAATACGAAGAACATTGTTGCATCTGGGGTAGGCATTACCTAGCTTGAAGGCCCTAGCATACAAAGTCCCATCTATAGCATATCAACTGTTGTGGCGACAAAATAGGAAAAGAGTACCATATCTCTAGGACAGTGTCTCCATGCCAAATAATCTTGGCGTTACCAAACAATATATACAACATTGCTCCTAACCACATCTAATTGTGCAATCCAACGCTCACAACAAATAGGTTATGTACGAAATGCATGTATTTCAATGGGTATCATACATTCCGTTTCGAAGAGAGTATTATGCATTAGTCTAGTTGTACTCTTTGTTTGTTTTACAGATAGTCCATTAGTTCTTCAAAGAAGCGTAAATTGAAAAATCATCACTACCAGAAACCACCAATGTTTCCTTTTTTTTTCTCCTGTCAAGCTGCAAAACATTTATATAGCAAAATAGCTTTTCTTAAACCCTTATTATATGAATATTTGTCGGTCATCACATGTTTTTTTTTGTTCTAAAAAAAAACCTTGTGATGACAATCCAAATATTCCTATAACAGAGTTGGCTTACATGGGTTGGGCTAACTACAAAATTTCGCTTCATGCCTAGCTCTTTATTGAGTTGCCCCTGGGTCAGATCATTTCAGGGGATATGATACTCCCATTGGTTACAAAAAAAGTGTCATTTTCCACATCACCATTGTCTCGATAATTAACGTTCATGCAATCCAATATCAATAAAAAGCGAGAGATTCTACATCCATTAAAAATCAAGAAACGCAAGATGCCGATACCAACTAATCAAGATAATATATATCTTAATCACATTCAACAAACCTAAACCTTCTAGGCATTTCATCAAACATCTAGCATGCAACAATTAAATCCCCACATTTCTTAGGGTTTTACCTCAAGGGAAACATAGGGAGGAAGGAGGGGGTGGGGGAGATGCTGCCACACGGGGGGAGAAGAGAGCTCGCCGGGGGGAAGGTCGCCGGCTGGCCGGAGCAAGACCGGAGGGCGCCGGCGTTGGGTGGAGGCGGAGGGGCGCCGGACGTGGAGGAGATGGGGAGCGCCGGCCGGGGAAGGAGCCAGGGCGCGCCGGCCAGGAGGTGGAGCTGGCGTGGCAGGGAGCAGCCTGGAGGCGACAGCAAAGACGGGAGCAGAAACGGAGCAAGCACAGGAGTTCTTTTTTTTCTTTGCTTCTCTCTCTCTCCTTCCAAGTATGCATAGACCCCACTTATATATATATATATATATATATATATACTTGCACATAACCAAATTGAGAGGATGCAATGAACAAAAACTAAGGAAAAATAATAAACTTCACAAACCCCGAGACCGAAATTTAATCATCTCCAAGAATCTAACATTTCAAACTCGCAGAGAAAAGAAAACCCTTTTGAGAAAAACTTGCAAAAAAACAATTACGGCTCGGTGAAATCCCTTTTCCGAAATGCATCCGCAAAACTTAGAACTTTCGCTAAAATCCTTAAAAACTGCGAGATGCCCCGTAAACCCTGGAAAAACAAATCTTGGGGCATTACATAGATGAACCAGAAAACCTTCTGTGATGATATTTTCTAGCTGTCTATAATAACCTTCTGTGTAGCGGTGAGAGTATATATATAGCATACAATGCAACAACAACCGTGCGTATCACTCCACTTATTTCTCAACTTCCTTATCTTAGGCACTCATCGATATGACAATGGCAAAGGTCTTACAGCTTTCCTTCAGAGCGAGAGGAGCGAACAGTTTTGGTCAGTTTCAGTGGTCACTTCGAGCGAGCAGTTTGGTCAGTTTGAGTGATCACTTTGATTTATCAACAAAAGATCAGGTATAGGATTGGGATGCATAGAGGAAATGGAGTATGCTTTAAGTCTGTGTCATGCATCATTCGTCAAAGACAACCTGTTGTACGTAGGTGCATGACTACATATTGTGAGCAAAACAATGATCATGTCACCGCCGTTCGCAGCCTTGCTTAGAGACCGGAAAAAGACAGCACATATATGTACATGCTCTTCCTTTTTCCTATGCTTCCATGTACAACGTAGATGGCAACGGTTTGCTAATTATTATTTTTAGTGCAACTGATTATGTCACACACTGTCGTTCTCTCTCCCGTTTCATTTTTGTTCTGTCAAGTAGGACCCCGTGGATGATGTACGTACAATGGCCCAAAAGAAATAGGCTTGTAAGGCCTCGAATCTGGCATGCATGGAATTTCAGCAAGTCCGCTGACAAGCTAATATATAGAAGTTGTATAGGGATGCATGATTATCAGCTAATATATGAGAACTTATTAGAAGAGACCATTTTCTTCTAAGGAAAAATACACCTATAAGCATAGCAGCAAGTTTGTCCATACTTGCTAGGTCAAAAAGACTGTAAAGAAGTAAAACTTAAAATTAACTATAATGCAATTATGGCGTACTATAGTGTAGTTTGGAGCCATAATATGCACTAAATGCTATTTGAAACTTGTATATGCGCAAGTACTATAGTGTAGTTTCCTGTATGATGCAAATACTTTAGGAAGCTATAAAGATTGCGCCATGAAGAAGCACAGAATAAATGTAGCAACAATCATTACTATCACCAGTGGCATTTATTCTCCATTCTTCGGCTCTATGTTTTCATCAGGAATGAACCTCTCAGGCGACTATCCCTTGAAGCAAACATTTGTCTCCAGTGAAGCAGGCAGCGTAGGCCAACTCAAAGCTGCCGATAAACAACAGCTAGGGAAAACCTAGCACGCTGCTCATAACTTTTAAGGGTATGTAATCAATCATCTCTGCATTGATAAGCTAGATTCATTGTTCAGTGGATTGGTCATTTTCGTGTTTTTAATTACTTTGAGTGCAGAAGGATGGGAAGCATTGAACGGTGTCTCCTTGTGATCCACTTTGGCCCAGGTGGCAAAGAATGACTGTCTTTGTGAAGAATCAAGTTGCATTGGCAACATATTAGTGTGCACGAAGTTTGTTCGAGGAGTGATTTTTCACTGGAGCTAGCAGATTACTGTGCTGTTCCCCTTTTTCTCATGTATCTGATTATGTCGATTATTACAAATATTCGATGGGGATACAATAATTAATATCCATTTGTTATGCCAGTCTAACAAGGGTTGTACGAATTTCTTTCAGTGAATATGGATGTTTTGCCCTGTTTGACTGGTTTTTTTTTTATAAAGAAGGTATAATTGATGATTCACCACACAAAGTTAGTGGAATTGATGATTTGCCACAGCATATCTCATTGACATGTGGCCCTAGGGAAAATATATAATCAAATCCCCCGATAATTTTTTTTATTATAAAAGATGTAAGTGATGCTTAAAATGAGTTATGAGATACTCCATCTGTTCTTATTTACCTATGTTTTGATATCGATGCCATATTCTGTACACACCTTTGACTGTTACTTCCTTGAACTATATGTATATAATGACATGTAATACATTCGATGATTAAATTAGAAAAATATAATATTGTTGAATTACTTTTTATGATAAATCTACTAACATCCTTTTCATGTGACAAATCTAAATACTAATTTTGTATGCATTAATGGTGAAAACTTTTAAAATGCTGACTACGAACGTTCTAAAATAAATTGTAACTATTTGAGAACGGGGGAGAATATGGTAATCTATTCTAAACTGGCAAAACTTTCATAATCTTGTGGAGTGGTAAATTAAGTGCTATACGTGCTATTGTGCTAATGGCCATTTCATGAGTGAAGAACACGAGAGATGACAGAACACGGACACGTGACAATGCCAATGGCCGTTGTACCTTCTCATTTTTACATAGCCTTGGAAGATAACAGAATAAAAAAACAATCCAAACAATTAAACCTATTTCATTCCCTGATGTTGTACAGATTATTTTCTGGTAGTACTTTTCATAACCTACGCAAATGAGAGAGAGAGAATTCAAATCAAACAAGATTGAGTGGAGTGAAAATTTTACTTTGGACTTGGCTTTGCCTGTGACTACTGATATTTGAATTTGAGAGTGTTGATACACGGACGTGTCGTTTCGAGATTTGAGGGTTTTTCTTAAATAACTGAATGTCGTTTCGAGATTTGAGGGTTTTTCTTAAATAACTGAATGTTGAGAATCTGTTCTTCATATTTGTGCATTGGAGATGTTTTTGGAAATTTTTTCAGGGCAGTTTCAGCCGGTCATATGAAACTATATCGAGATCACGTACACTTGGGAAAACGCTGAGCAATTGTTCCAATTTAGTTATATATAGTATTCTTAAAACCCTTGCTATATATGACTGAAGGGTGTACCACGATTTCACTGTTATATGTTAACTCACGAGCCCCATCATCCCTAAGTTCCTACATCCGCACGCAACTGATAATTCCTTGGATTTTGCTTCAGAATTCTTTCCCTAATACAATTTGGTAATACGCTTTTAAGAGCATCTCCAATAGTCAAGCCTTAAAATAGAGTCCTATACCTCAAAATAGGGCCTAAACTAAAAAAATTAGGACCCAAGATAGCTATTGACTCCAGCAATTAGACCCTAAATCTCCAATCCTTCATTCATCCCTTCTTTAGGGCCGGAGAGGAGTGTTGCTAAATATAGCAACAGGGCTCCGAGTCCTAAACCTATTTTGATAATTTTTCTCAAAATACAACCTCTGTTAGAGTGCTTTTTTTTCATCAAAGCCCTATAATTACAATTAGCAACCTATTTAGGGCTCCTCTTGGAGATGCTCTAAGATCCCTAATCTTTTTCCTAGAAGACAGCACCGAAGAAAACCCTTAATTAGTAAGGTTTATTTTACATGTTTTATGAATCCTAAAAAATTGAATAGTAAGTGCAGAGCTAGGTAAATCATGAATGAGGCAACGTGCCTGCGCCTCATGGCAGAATGGCTGGAGACACGTGAAATAAAGAAGCTGCTACTTGATCGAACTAACCATGGTTTAAATTGCCTCAGCGGTGGACAAACGTTACCATGTGTATAAATACAGCAATGGGCTGCCCCTCGGCCTCCTGTTGTAGCAAGTGACTTCTCAATCAAAAAATCTTGGAACTCGCAACATATCTGAGCTGGCTCTAGGTTTGGGAGGTGCCAGGAAATCTGCTGCCTTTTGTTACTCACGTTTACGGTGATAAAAACAATTGCCTCTAACATTCAGAGTTCAGACGATCCTGGACCATCTCTACTACAGGGCATTTATTGTAACACCCCAGCGCCAACTGCACCGCGAATGCTACCAAAAGACCCTAAACCTTATACCTCTACTAAAAGATTGAACCAACCTTGAAACTCCCCAAACCAGATTAAAACTAAGTCACCGAAATTTAGAAAATTTCGGCATGACCTCTCTAGAAAACAGGACATCCACTCAGCAGACAGAAAACATTTGCAGTAGGATATTATTCTAGCAGGTCCTTAGTTAACCAATCACAAAACCAATAAAATTTAATAAACTCCACCACGACGCATAACACATTACAAACTTATTAGATACATCAAGACTGAATGAATCGGTTAAACGAATTGCTGGAGACCGAAGTCGTGTACGTGTTACTACTCCCAACCCGACGAGCCAGCTTCAAAGTACCTAAAACAAGAAAACAAACAAGCGTGAGTCCAAGACTCAGCAAAGCGCAATCAGGCATAAAACAATGAACTCGACTAGAATATAAATGCTACAAAACATAAAGTAAAAGTTTCTTTAATTGATATCCGTAAATAAAAGAAACAGTTTGAATTCATATACAACCAAACATAAGAGCACAACTACTTTATCTTTTGACATAACCAATACTTAATTGAAATCATCCAGTAAGAGAAGCAGTATCTATCCCCATTTACCACATACAACTTGGAAACGTAACTAAACCATACTCACGCCTCAATAATCGTTCCAGGATGAGTCCACGACTCAATCCTCAACTTGTCATTTCACCTTCTCATCAATTAACATTTACCAATTGCAACACACAATGCAATGCTTTTATGCTCTCATCCCTTTTCTCATGAATCAAAACAATGAATGCACCATGCATGCTCATAATGCACATTGTCATAGCGTATACCGGTATAGCTGAGTGCACACCCGTCGGTGTGCACCCTCAATCCCAACCATCCCGTGGCGGGGCCTACTCTTACTGACTCGCTCCCATTCACCTCGATGAATGGGACTACGAGGTAGGACTTTTGTGCTCACTACGGGTGAGTACAGAGGCCCACATCAACATGGGTCGCCTCTTCCATCATGAATGCACATATGCAAATGATGCTTTTAAACAAATCATACATGGCATCATAATTATTTGCTCTTAACCCTAACCAAACATTTCAACATTTCAACCAAATAAAGCAGCTAGGCTTGACTACCAATGGATATTAGAACTGAATGGTGATTGAGAATGATTTTCCTTGAGAAATGCAAATCCTCAGACAGGTTGTGTTCATTCATTTAATTCTTCTAAGCCTAACCATAGTTCACGTTGGTTCGGTGTGCAGGTAGTTGAGATCATTAATGCAGTGGGAGAGGCCCCAGAGGGGAGGCACACTCAGAGGATTTGGAAAGAGAAGTATGTGAAAGTAATCAAGCTCCAACAGTGCTAGACTAACTGAGCTGCTGCTACTCCACTAGATCAACAGAACATAAGAGTTGCATACTGAATTGAGATGAACAGCACTAGAACAGAGCAAACAGAGAAAGCTACCGTACCATACACAAGTAGCACTCAAGCTCCCATGAGCTATCAGGTCAGACGATCAAGACACATGAGATTTAGTTAATTCATGCTTTTGTGATTAAACAATGATTACATTCATGCCTGCATGATTAACAAAAGAAAGCTACTCATGCATGAAAGGGACACTTCAATACTAAAGAGTTGAAGCCGTGACCTGTTGCTGAAATAGTACGACGGCTGCTGCTCACCAATTGCCTCTGCACCTGAAAACTAAGACAACCTGCTCACCTTCACTGTCGCCAAGCTGCTGAGGCTGCTGCTGTTGTTCTGATGTAGCGAGCTCGAGCTGCAGTTGCTGGAGAATCTGCAACTGAAAAACAAAGCACTGAACTTGGAAAACCAAAAGCAGTTGCTGCTGGCCAACTGAGTGAAAATGGAGACTGCTGCAATCTAGAGAGAATCGGCAACAACTGCTACTCATGTACTATTGTCAAGCACTACCTGCTATGCATTTGATGAAGCCACACGCATGCAAGCTGCTGCACTGAAGCTGAGTACAGAGAGAAAGAGCACTGCTGCTATGCTAAACCAAATGCCGCAAGAACAGAACAGACCCCCCAACCAAGCTGCTCCAAATCAAAGCAAAAACCAACTAAATCAAATCCGATTGAAGCGAACTTTTAACCACAGCCTCATCACATCATAGGCAAACTATTCCAACCAAAAAGTCCCAAAAAGATCAATCCTTTAACATCAATTTCAGAAATTCGGGAAACCCTAGGAAAGGAGGAAATTTGGAGGAAACATCAAATACGTGGTGCTCAAGTGCCGGATTTTGTAGGGGATCACCCTAGCCTTGATCACACATGTCCTAGCACCAAAAACCTCTCAAGAAATTTGCCCCAAATCGCAGTCAAATTGGAAGAACGAAAAATCCCCGAAAATAGCTCCGAAAATACCGAAAATAACAAATTTCAGCACCTGAGAGGGAACAAATTTCAGCCCTTGGGTATCATGGAGTTGCAGTCGGCCAGGGAGTGGAGGGGCGCAGGAGAGCCAGGGTGGCGCCAAGAGCTGGGGTCTGGAGGGAGGCGGCTGGGAGATTGGCTGGGGCTTGTGGCGCAAGGAGTCGGCCAAGGGCTTGAGCAGGGAGAAATATCTTGGCCATGAGAAAGAATGACAGCCACAAGAAACAAACAGGAAGAGGAGAAATCCTAAAAATACCCCTCCCCAAACCTAAATATTTAACCCTAACCTTTACTAAACTTTTTAATCTGCGAGGCGACAAAACTTTTCTTCAGAATAAATCCTTGAATCAAGAAAATGAGAACATCACCGGCCAAAAAAACTGGAAAAGCGCTTTGCAGTATTACATTTATACTTTTATGTATCACCGCATCGTGTTATCTTCTCATGTGCAGCACGCCATTGCCATGTTGTGCGTACGATTCTGTCCCCGGTGGGGATTATGTATCCTCACTTCATCGGCATCCGCCGACGACCCTAGACCTGCAGCGTTCGATCGTGCCATTAAATGCGGGATCATATGTAGTGATGAAAATGAGTCGGATATCTTCCGTCCGATCCAGAACACGATCCCGTCAGGATCGGATCTGGACCAGATTTTATTATCCGATCGGATCCAGTACCGGATCCGGATACTCATTTTCATCATATTTTTTTTCCATATTAGCCCATTTATATTAACAATTAGTTGGTTCTATTGATCCTCAAATAGTATATTGTAGTATATTCTTTCTACGACGTTTGTTGAGTTTGATTGATATATAATTTGTTATTATAGTCATGTACTCGTATGGTTTTAATTCAATATATATTACTGAAACGACCCCCATTTTTACACAGAATGCAAAAATGGAAATCTAATGTGCCTACAGTACTAGTCCCTGGATCAATAGCTAGTACGCACATTTACAACAATTGGAATCACAACCATACATTAAATTAATTAAGCGGAAACTAATAAATACATAAATCTTACAACTCAGAGTATATAGCAGCAAAGAGGCAAAGTCTCGTAGTGTGCCCATCCGAACCCGCAGGCAACTGATGAGGCATAAGTCCCTAGAAAGATCACGTTGAAGAATTTCCCGCAACCTGCGATGAAAACAAATCCTCGAAGCTTCGCTAGCTTTACACCTAAAAACAACGAATAAGCATGGGTGAGTACTTTCGTACTCCGCAAGACTTAAGGTGGTATTTGCAAATGCATAAATGCAGGCCAATTCAAAGGAGGCTACTACAGTTAATTTGCATAAAGCGAATTTGCATTTGTAAATCAAGTTATTTGCAAACGGAATTTATAAGAGCAAGATTAATTGATAAGAAATAAGTAAAGCATAATAACACTCATAGTCCTCCATGACGTGAGCGACGAATCATCGAATCCTGAAATCTATCAATGTCAGCCCTTCGACATAAAGCACAGTTGCAAAACGAATGATACCAACCCTTTTGAAAATAATAAAACATCTAACTCGCATCAGTTCGCCAAGACTCCCATGACTACGGGTACGGCTAATCGATTAGATTTATACTCTGCAGAGGTGTACAATTTTACCCACAAGTCATGACCTTTTCTTTTTGCCGCATGTTTCACGCACTTTTAGCATGTGGCCAGAATGTTCATGACGAAAACCTTTACATTACCTGGGTTAACTTCACACCAGCCCAGGATGTTATTCCATACTATGGCAAGAGAACTCAGAGCATAGAAATGTTGGAACTCTTCCATAGTACGGCGTACACCATTGTATTGGAAAGTAGAAACCCCTGCAAGCAGACCTAGAAAGGAATGCCTGTGCTAGCTCCCGCCTACCATAAATGCAAAGTTAAACCAGGTAACTTAATCGGTTTAAGGTTGCCCCATCCCAACACTTATGGTTTGTACGGGTTTTCTTGGATCATACAACACGATGTTCGGTCCTTAATCCGATACGGGCAATACTTCACCCTACACTACGTGCAATTCCTTTCGCACATCCGGCTATTGCCAATAATCGCCCGCATCAAAACCATAGTTTTATTTTGGGTTTTTAATCAAAATACCAGCAACCAACAGTGCCATTTCCAATGTTTTCAGGAAACAATTTTAATCTGATCATGCACATTGCTGATTCTAAAGCATGGCTAAGCATGAATAATATGAACGCATATACCCATGATGACATTAAGCAATGCCTATCCTTAATCTATGGTTATCAAGGTTCACATGTCCATAATTATCAAAGAAGGTTAATGAGACAACAGGTATAACTACCAGTACCACAAAATAGCAAGTTTACAGGAAGTAAACGCATGCATAAATTGGTTTAGTAAAACAAAGAAAATTAAATACTGCGATCAATATGGTCAAAGGGGTGCTTGCCTTGCTTATTTGTCGTTTACAACGACGACGAAAATCGAAGATGACGGAGACGATGACGGAATCAATAGCGTCGGGTTCTACACGTCGATCAACGGAAATACAGTAAATAAAAGACTTCAATAAGGGCAAAAAGAAAATTGATAGCAAGAACAAATAAAACTCTTTACAAGAAATAGGGATTGTTCTTTATGAATTTATAAATCTTAATTTACGAATTCAAGATGCAAAAATTGGTTAGATTAATAGAATTTAATCATTAGTTGCAAAGTTCATTGATTTACTATTCATAATACATTTCTGGCAACCTTATTACTTATGGGTTTTGCTCTATTAGGATTCAGATTCAAAGCAAGATAAAATAAGAATATTTTCTCGATTGTTGCAGATTAAATCCTAAGGTTCATTTCTGGGCTATTAGTTACATAATTTGCGCTTAGACGAGATACTATATAGACTACCGAAAAGGCTTAAACAATCACATTAAATATAAGCGAATAGTTCTTTATCGTAGATTGATTTCAACTTAGAATTTGATTTACACATGTTAGATCCACTGATTTAGGCTATAGATATCATTTCCCAGACATTTAAGAAGGTTCTGGTAATACAAACTTCATAACTACTAATTTCCCGATTGCAATTAAAGCCCAATTATTCTTTTTACGGAATTCACGAATATGAACATTTAAGGTTATTTAACCTACAGGATTAATATGCAAACCTTAGTAAAATGAGATTATCTTTTTATAATGGGGTAGTCTACACTTTAAAGAACATTGCTAAACTAGTTAGACAAGTTTTAAGGTTTGGACAAGATATTATTTTCATTGACGAAAAAGCTTATGTGGCAACTAAAGCTTACTATTCACGGAATCGGCCAAAAGTGAATCGCACAATTAACGATTAAGGGTTTTAAACTAGCTTGATTGAAATGGAAAGTACGCTGTAATTAAGATGTTTTTGTAGAATATGGTAGCACAAACTTTGTAGAGTATTACTATACTAGTTTGATAGATTTTAGAATTTAGACGAGTTATTATATCTACTGCTGAAGTAGTCTAAATGACCATGATGAATAACGCTAAATCGGCCAGCTTTATATTGTGATTGCAACTACAATATACATGATCTTTAATTCATTTTTTTAGACATTAGCAGGGTGCAACTCTATAAACATTTTAAAGTTGATTTTGCATTGTTTTGACTTAAACTGCAATAGGTTTCCTATTTGATTATTGTTACTTTTGATATTTCTTTATGATAAAAGAATTCAAATTAAACTTTATTCCAAATATTTTTACATATATATGTTCTCACTGTTTTTAGGAACTTAATATAAATTACTTTATCATTTTATGAGCCTTTTTACTATCGTTTTTAGTTAATGGCTATACTAGGGTTTATTAATGATTGCAAAACAAATAATATAAACTTAATTCAACAATTAAGCATTTTTACATGTTTGAGTTTATTATGATTCCGAACACATATAAATTTATTTAATGATTTTTGGAATTACATTTCTTTGAATACAACAACATCCATAATAATGTTTATTCCCAAATTTAATTTTACTAATTGTTTTGTGACTCAAGAATTAAGTATTTTTGTATATTTGAATACATTCGATCCTAAAATCTCATGAATATTGATTTCATCATTTCATTACTTATTATACACAAATTCTCATTAGAAGCCATATTAGCATATAATCAAGATTTAATCTAAATAATTATTATACGAGATCAAGAATTCAATATTTTCACACATTTATATTTTTATTGATTTTAGATGAATAAAAAAATTTCAATGAATTTGAGTTAAAATTGTAAATGATATGCAAGAATGAAATTTTAATCCGGTTAGAAATACACTCAATATTCAAAATTACGTTTCCTAAGTCTGAAGGCGCCTTTTTACCCTGTGCTTCACCTACCTCAGGATTTTGACTTCCCAGGCCCACAGCGTAGAGACAGAAGAACAGAGGAGCTTCTAGGGCATGGCGGCGAAGGTCTTCCGACGAAGCTCCGGCGACGGCGAGCATACGGGGAGTATTAGCACGGCCAGGCGCATCCAGAACTGAAGTCTATTCGACCGGAGAGATACCGGAGTGGTGCGCCCACGAGCTCAGGGAACGGCGCCCATGGCGAAATGGCTGGGAAGAAGATGAAATGGTTTCGGTTCAAATTGACATCGGATTAAGCATGGAGGCGAACTAGTGATTCCATTTTACCTACCGGTGGGGTCGGAAGCTCACCGGAGAGGTCTGCCACCGTCATGATCGGGCCGAAGAAAGAGGCTCACGGTGGCGGCCGATTGCATGGGAGAAGATGAAGATTTTTGAGGGCTTTTGACTCTCTTGGTTTAGTGATGCTGTGGCTCGAATCAATTTGGGTTTGGATGCTTGTGTCACGAGAATTGCGAGCGACTTTGAGCTTCAGAGTTTTCGGTCATGGCGGAAGAGGAGTGAGCTACGGATGTGCTGGGACAAGAAGAGGGAGTAGAGGCAGGGGAAAGTGAGAGAGGTCTCATCTAGGTGCTATTTATAGCCGCAAAAGGAAGTAAGTCTGGCCAGACGAGCTCGGTCTCAGGTAAGCTCTCGGCGGGGTGAGTCCACGGTTGCACAGGTGAAGGTATGGTCAGCTGAAGCTTCTCGCGACATGCATCGTGGTGAAGCGCAGGCGGCGGCATCTGGTGATGCAACGACTCGGCGAGACTCAATGGAGCGGACTTCGATCAAACGTCTTGAATCGAGAGGACTCTTGTCTCGGTCGGTTAAGCAGAGAAGAGGCAGGAGGAAGAAGACGACAAGGAGTGAGGCTGCGGTGGGCGGTTCGAAAGTGGGACCCCTTGAAGTGAAGGAAGCAGTGATCTGAAGCCAAAATCGAAAAGGTCAACCGGTGAGCACCATTGGCTTCATTGGATCGGTTTCTCTTCGCGTCAAGAATTAATGAAAGTTTTATGCGTGATTTTTTGCCGCTTATATGCTCATTGTAAAAATTTTGGTCAAAATACTATTCACGTAATTATTGAAAATTCGACAAAACGTCTTTGCCACGATAATTAGTTTTCGTTTTTGAATTATCGAAAATTTAAATCTTTTCAAAACTTTTGAAACTTTGTTTTCATAATTATTTGAGCTAGGAACTCTTATGTAAAATTTCCAGCTCAAAAACTTACTCCATTATTTTATAAAAATTCGACATGACAATTTCCATATTTTCATACTTTTTGTTTTAAAATTTTTAAAAGTCCTAAATGACATTATTAATTTATTATATTTTTATAGAGCTAGAAATAGCCTTGAGGTTTCCATGGTAATTTTTATGGCTCCAGATAAGTTCATAATTATTTTATAAATTTTGACAATGCATTACTTCTAATTCAAAGTTACTCTTTTTATTTATCTCTTCATTATCCATGTATGAAATATCATTTTATGGCTAAAATGATTTATTTATATGCTCAGGGTTCTCATGATAAATTTTCTAAATTTTTACTTTTTGCTTCTTTGCCTTTTTCTCTTTTTCATTCCTCTCTTCTCTTTTATTTGGTTTTTCTTGCAACACAAAAATCCAAGATATTCCAAATAAAGCAAACAACATTCAGAAAATCCAAAAATATTCACAATAAACTTTAAATATTATACTTTTACTGTTTTAAGATTTTCGGGATGTTACAATTACTCTATACATGTGTGTATTATCCGTATATCTTTATATATTCTCTATATATCCTTCTTTTCTTTTTTTCCCTTCTTTCCCTGTCCAGTTGCATCCATTGTCTTCGCTAATCTATAAATGTCGAACATCGGCTTTGCCAGAATTTCCTGGCACCGGCCGTTGTCTATGCATGCAGAATCTCCCTGCATGGATAAACGTACTAGGAAAAGGATTGCCGCAAATAAGCTGGCCTATACTTATCCGGTTGGATTGGATGTTTTTTTTTGTTTCTCTTTTTCTTTTGTGTGCTCGATTTTATATTTTCTACAATGAAATTGACAAAATTTAAATTATAACACAATATCAAAAAGAGACACATACATACATACATACATACATGGGCACCATAATTTCAAATGCATGAATTCAAGCTAAATTTGGGTATATTTTTAAAAATTTCAGTTTTAAGGTATATACCCGTCTATAACAATTCAAATGAAACACAAACCTTTAAAAATATGCTTGAATTCAAAGATTTTAGACAAATTTAGATCACATGCTTTGCTCATTTATATATAATTAGCATATTCCTACAATCAAACTATCAAAAAAAGAAAACTCTAGAGTTGGCACCTAAAAAGAGCCAATTGGCTTCAACACAAGCACGCAAACATTGGGTTCAAGTTTCCGTTCGTGATGTGCCAGTCGATTTGATCCTGTAATCGACAAGATTGATCGGAAACAAGTGTTTTAAGATGATTTGATGATACAATCAGCAAGATAGATCTAAACAGCTTTTACAACCGATTGACGATAGATAAAGATCTATTTTTCCATAAAAGATAGTGCACAAAAAGATCGGTACAAAACAAACTTGGGATAACTCGGCGTAATCAAAGATGATCAACAATCGATGACCTTTTCTACGACAGTTGTAGCACTCAATGCTGCTCTTCTTGTGATTCTTTACTGGCTGACTCGCAGCACATTCCTTGGCAAAAAAATCTTCTTCACCATACAAGAGACCTACTGTGGGTGATGGCCACTTACTGGTCTCCTGATGAAAGTTGAAAGAATCCAGGTGCTGCGTTTTTAGCTCTTCAAGCGGCATCTCCTGTGTAACCGACATTCCACCTCTTGTTGACAATTCTCAAGTGGCTATAGCCTGTGGATTCTTTCGTTGGGCTTGGGTCACAGCAGTGACTACCGGTTCTAAGGAACATTGAGCTGGATAGTGATCTTGGACTTCACAAAGGTAACATGTGATGTTACTCATAGGACATTCTCCAGGAGAATGGCTTCCTTCATAGCTGGAGCAATTGATCACATGCTCATCTGCGGTATGTCCTATTTCTCCACAGCAAATGCGTGCGTGACCTTCTGACTTGTCTAGTTGGTAACACTTCAAAGAACATCGTCTAGATCTCGAACAAGGTACAGGGTTAGCACTCTTCTCTGAATTCACTATGACCATACCATTTCTTGGTGAAGCAAAGAGATCATTAAAGGCAGCAATAAATTCATTCCAGGTGAAATTCTGTAGGGTTTCGTGGTTAGCACAATAGCTTTCCCACCATTTCACAGCAACTCCTCGTAACTGATGTGAAGCATATAAGACCTTCTCATCACTTCTGCACTGAGCTATGAATAGCTTCCTTTCAATGGTCTTGAGCCAATCTTCTGCTTCTGAAGGTGAAACATTCCCTGAAAACGTTGGCGGACGAGTCCTTATGAAATCGGATAACCTTGAGTCAGCACAGGGATCATTAATAACCATTCGAGATGCTTTGCTAACATAAGCTTGATTGGTCATATTCTGTATTTGCTTCATCATCGTCTGCATTAACTAAGTCTGAGTAGCCAAAAACTCTCTGAAATTCTGCATATCTATCTGTAGTGATGGTTGAAGGACTGATCCATCTTTAGAGTTTACACTGAGTTGATTTCCACTTCCACTAGCTTCATTGCTATCATTGTTCTGAACCATCTGCTTGGTTACCTCAAGGGGGTTAGGGAAGAGGGAAAATAGCATAGGTAAGGAGGAAAGATCCTAATACAGGGGAGATAGGTTTAACCCAATAACTTAAGCAATCAATATTAATAACTTGGTATGGTCGCTTATATAAGCCTAAAAGCTTTGCAACACATACTGCACACTCAGCAATCAAGAAAAACCAATTCAACCTAAACACACAAAACTACCGTCTACATGGGCGACACTCCTATTTTAGGAAACGCGACTCCCACACATGAGTCTCAACTGGCTACTTGAAGCACTAAGTCTTCTAGCTCTTGATACACTTCATTGATTCGCTCTTCCACGAGCTTGATGATTCTTTCCTTCATGATCATTAGGGTAGCAGCAGGCACTCGATGCCATCTCCCAAAGTGTGGTATATCATTTTCTACTCAAGATAACTCAGGTAAGATTTTAACTCAATTCAGCAGAGGTAAGAGAAAGAAATTTTAGCAAGGGAAAAGGAAGAATTTTTAGGTAAGGACAGAAATAGAAGAATGAGATAAGTCAAGAACATATTATTCTTCTGGGTTAGGCTTTTTACTTTAGAAAATAATTTTGAAGGACCTATAGGGACGACCAACTATCTAGGGTCAAGGGCTACAGTCAGTATGGCTCTGATACCACCTTTGTCGGGACCCGAATATGCAAATCCGGACCCTCTGTGTATACTGCACTAGTCCAGGATCACGCTAGTGCACACAGGCTCAACATTAGTGAATATCACAATCATACACAGCGGAAATAAGATAAAAGACATTATATACCAAATATACTAGTCGAATGACCTTATGGTCAACTTACTTAATGATGCCTCACAAGGCTGAACAACCAAATTGAACTGCAGCGGAATGAAGATGTAGGTAACCCCTAAGTATACCACAGGCAACTGACAAGGTTCGCACCCTAAACATTCGTCCCTTCATGGTACACCTTCTTCAGCACTGATGATGTTGTAGGCAAGGGTGAGTACATAAAGCACTCAACAAGTTGTGCACAGAATGCAATCCTAACATAACTATATGCAAGGCTTATTCCAAAGGAATGGCTAACAATGGCTATTTTGCAGTAAAGCAGCATTTATGAACAAGTACAGTATATAGATTAAAAAGACAATAAAACAAATAACAATAATAGTTAGATTCAGCATTTCTCAAATAAACCAAGTTTCTCATCCTAAGTCAAGATTTAACCTTCCATGGCAACCTGCCATCCATCCCAAGTTTTATTTCGCAAAAGTCTAATCCCTTGACTGTAATCCCCGAGCATTGCTCAATACCGTGAGCACGGCTATCCGAATAGTTTGTACACTCTGCAGAGGTTATGCACTTTACCCACACGACATGATAATCTCTTTTATGCCTGGCCATTAGCACACTTCCTTTGGTATGCCGGCAGAGAATCATGACAAAGCCTTTACAATGCTCTGTCTTAACTCAGTACTACCCGCAAAGATTTCAACACTGGTGGGACTGGTTACCACATCCAGGGCCCCCCTCTTGCGCCATCTGGGTTCATTAAAAAGGTGAACCACACCACCACTGGTAGTACCAAAGCTAAGCCATTGCAAATTAGTCAGCTAGGCTGCCCCATAACAAACATGTGGTTGCATGATTGACTCAGGTCAAAGGCTCGCAAGGTGTCCTTAGGGTTGATCAAAGCAAGACTTACACATACCCTCTGCCCATCGGGCCCACCCAGGCACACTTGCCCTTGCCACTTGCTCCGATCTAAAATCATAACCACCCCAGTTGATTACCAAGCACCACGTGCCATCAACAATTCAATATCGTTGCGTGACCTCCATTGCCACAACAACTCAATCTCATCGTGTGACCACACATGACATACAAATTCATAACATTGTTCCATATTCCATTAATCAAGATTATTTATCAATGATTCAAGTACATGTGATGACGTGGCATGGCTAAGCAATCTAATTCGATCTAAGCATCCCATGTTGATTTCATTATTAACCAACTATAGTGAACCAATCTAGGGTGACAATAGATAATGGCATACAAATGACAAGGTAGGGTATAATTCAACAGGTATGATAGCTAAGTCCCAATTTAAGTTGAAATCATTTTTACACATGAAATAATATACAATAAGGTAAAAACAAAATAGCAATTTTGCAAACATGGGTGCAACATGATCAAAGCACAACTTGCCTTAGGAAAACCCTTGTCCATGCTCTGGACCTTGGTCTTGAGTTGATGAATCTCCACCGGATGCGTCACACAATTTATCGTCTACGTGAAACGAAAAAGAAAGCAAAATAAACACCAAACAGAGAACAAACAAACTCTAAAAATCAAATAAAATTCACCAATAGATAGATCTCAATTTTACAAATTTTTATAAATTTGAATCACCTCAATCGGAGTTCGTATGAGGGAGAACGAGCTCTCGGAAGATTCAAAATCCTGAAAATACATAAAATTGAAAATTCAATAATATCCTGAATTATTTTTATAAAGGAAATTCGCTTTACTGCGTCAGCGCCGAACTGGACCAACACGACGATGACACGTGGCGTGGTCCATTGACTAGGTCCACGGTGGCTCGGCTCACACAAATGTGGCAGCTAACGACCGGGCCCCATGGCTGACATGCGTGTACACGCGGCGATGACGCAAGCGACCACCCGGCACCACATCAGCGGCCACGCCAGTGCCACCCCGACAGTCTTGCCAACATGTCGACACGTGGTGACGAAACATCAGGCCACGTCCCCCGGCGGCGCACACGGCCCTAGGGTCATCGCCAACGGCGGGGATTGGTACCTTCGGACTCGTCTCAGCGTCGCGAGGTTGATGACGCGGCTGGCTCCCTCTCTCGGTCACCAGAACGGTGGTGGCGCGAGCTTCTTCCTCGGCGGTGGTGGCCTCCCCGGCGATCTCCTTCTCCGGCGGTGCTCCGACGAAGCTTCGACGCGCACCAGATGCGCCTCGACGCGACGGATGCGATGGTTCGGCTGGTGACTCGAGATGATGACCTACGGCGGCTAATCGGCATGGCAAAACTTTCGGCGGCACTCCTAGAAAAGCTCCGATTGCGGCGGCTATGCGGCGGCTCTCAGGCTAGGGTTTGGGGATTCGGCTCCTTGTTGAATTGCGCACCCGGTGCTCCCTTTATATGGCGCGCGGCGGCCGGATAAGGCAGGATTCGTCGAAGAGTCCGCGGCGGCTACGGTGGGAGTCAGCAGAGTTCGGCTCGGGCACGGGCGAGAACGATGACTTGATGAGTGACACGCGGCAGATCCGACGGCCAAGCTCCTTACACGCACTAGGGTTTCCGAATCAATTTCCACCGTCGGATTCGAATCGGACGGCCGCTTCTAGAGACGGGCTTCAGCGATTGGGCCGCACGAACGGCTGATGGCACGCACAGTACTGAGCTTCGGCTCGGTACTGTTCATAGGGAATTTTCGGATTTTCTTCATTAAAATATTTGGAGAAAATAGTTTGATTTAATTAAGGCAACAAAATACCGAAAAATTCCAAGAAAAATCTCAAAAATACTTTGAGACATTCTAGACTCAAATAAAATATTTTTGGTAAAACTTTATTTTAAACTTATCTATTTATAATTAATATTTAACAAAAGCAATATACTTTATTTTAAAATAATTCAAATAAATCTCAGAAAATCCAAATAAATCCAGAAAATTCACAAATAGCACAATTTGCAATTAAACACTATTAGCTAAATGAAAAGTCAAAAATTTGGGATGTTACAATATGGCTCCATACTCTTGGTAGTATGTACTTAAATGATGTAGTTATACCTTTTTATCCTATTGAGTATACTTTAATATTGATTATAACTACCAGACTTACCTGTACAACTGCGCGTCTAGATATTATGATACAATTATTGTAACACCCCGGCACCAGACGCACCGCGAATGCTACCAAAAGACCCTAAATGACGCTTACAACACTTCGGAACCATACTGGTCCAGAGTGTCTCTATCAAGACCCAAGAAATAAAACTTGACAAAGAAATCCAATTGAACTAATAACTCAACGAACGAAACACTAAACCTTTTACCATTACTAAAAGGTTGAAATCGACCTTGAACCATCTCTAAACCAGTTTAAAGCTAAGTCACCGAAATTTACAAAATTTTGGCATGACCTCTCTAGAATAGAGGACATCCACTCAGCAGACAAAAGAAATAATAATGGTATAAGATATATCAATCACTCACAACTGAAGGAAACATTCTAATGTGTCCTTAGATAATCAATCAAATATCCAACCGCACTTAACCAACTACACAACGACGATCTACACAATACTATCTCATTAGTTACAACCAGAATTAATCGAAATGTTTGAGTAGGTTGAAGGTGACCGAAATCGTGCCGTGCTCTACTCCCATCCCGTGAGTCGACTTCAAGGTACCTAAAACAGAAACAACAAGCGTGAGTCCAAGACTCAGCAAAGTACACAAGCGTAACAATTCCAGTTTATCGTAAGTAAAACAAGAACTTGACCATAAGAGCAAGTAATACAAAGGAAGCAACATCCGGAAAAAAAATACGCATTTGTACCCATTTAAAACAAAACTTGACTAAACCAAAATTCATCGCAATCAAGTAATAAACTTGATAATAAAACCATTCAACGCCAAAGAAACATTACTTGACTCTAAATCCAACGTCTCCCGACTTATCTACCCCTTGCTGCAACTCAAACCGTTTTCATCAATTGAATTTGAGTTCATAACTCGACTTCACTCCACGATATTCATACAACATAATTAGCAAGACAAGGAATTGCGCTAATTCATCAAATTCAATTCAATCTCCCCTTTTTGGGTTGAGTCCACGAATCACCCTTCAATTACCACAATCACCATCCAAATGACGCACCATTCACCACAACACTCATTATGAAAGATGCAATGCACATGAATGCTCATTTTCATGCACGTACCGGTACTGCCGAGTGCCCACCCGTCGGTGTGCACCCTCACATCCCTTCCATCCCGTAGATGGAAGGTGCCTACTCTTACTGTCTCGCTCCCATTCACCTCGATGAATGGGACTACGAGGTAGGACTTTCGTGTTCACTACGTGTGAACACAGAGGCCCGCATCAGCATGGGTCGCCTCTTCCATTATGAATGCACAAATGCAATTTTCATGAATGAAATGCAACTTTTCATTCAATGCCTACACAAACATACCATAACCACATACACATACATAGCCAATTTCTCACACTCCTAAGTCACGAGTGGTACTTGTACAAGCAGATTCAACCGTAAGGCATGGCAACTCATGACAGCGTTTCTATCATGCAACTACATCCTACGGCCACCGAACCATGTTCACACAATACACTTGTAGTTAAATGCTCACGTATACTATCTTATAAAGGACTTATCCGTTTGAACCAAACCCATGCTAGTCCCAATCACTCGAACAATCTACTCACTATAATCAACCTTACAAAAAGCTCGGTCTCACTTAGAGTTCATCTAATTAATAGAGCAACAATTAAACGAAGGAGCATCACATATGAACACACATCCACACTCAATAACACGGTGTACTTGCATCAATCTCCTTAAACTTTTTAATCACCATAGACATTCTCATAAGAGGAAGCACTTTCTAGTTATAACCAAGCCAGGCTGACCTCTTGCGTATGCACCGGCAATTACTTACGCTAAGAGCAACAATCGATTAATCCTCCTAGCCACAGTCTAGAGAATGCACTTGCCTTTTACCGACGAAGAATGGAGTGGCGTACGGTAGAGGCCACTCCCGACAGAATCTTCTCTGCAATTAAACAATACCCATTCCACTTAAATTTATGCACAAATTAGTATTTTCTTGTAAACTAAGCGTTATCTTTTGAATAAAAATTTACAAGGGGCTCATACACAAATAACACATGTGTATATTTTAGACCATAATAAACAACAACACACAAAATCTTCAAGAACCTAATCTTCGGTATACATAAGTAGTTGGCATGCATCAATAACAAATCCACATATACAATACATATACAACTACTGTATTAACCAAGAGTTCGCAATCAATACTCCATGAACACTCACATGAGCACATTCAAAAATTGTAGCACCTCTGTTGGACCCTTCACACAAAGAATGGATGATACTAGGTGCAAGAGAATGATTTCACACAAAGAATTCAGTGCAACGCACCTTGCACTATTTGTGTGATTGTCCAACACGGATTTTACTTACCACAAATAGGGGTGGAAGTGAATACAACACTAACTTTGCCAACCGGTTAGTGATTCTTTGCTTATCATGGTTTTCTCGGAAGACATATGTTTGAGCTATCTTCTAAGAGTAAGTAAATCTTTCAAATTAAGAGCAATCAAGTGGGCTTACTCGGTTCATTCACACAACAAATTAGAAAGCACATTAACTTTTCTTTTAATCAACAAGCTCTTGAAAACAACATTATTCTCATGAAAACCTTAGCTAAGCATTTGATCAAACACTTGGCATGCACACATTTCATCAAACACCTTGTCTACACAATTCATCCACACTAGTATTCCACCTCCACTTACCACACAAGGAGAGGAAGGAGAGGAGGTGCCAGTGGGGTTACTCTTGGTTCTTTGGAGGAGGGCGTAGGCTAGGGAAAAACCAGGGAGAGGCGCTCTTGGTGTTGCTCATTGCTTCTTTGCTACTTCCTCCGGTCTTGATGCTCTGCCACTGCCATTTCTTGAGCTGCAGCCCAACAAGGAGAGGAGGGCGCCGAGCTCTGCCGCTGCTGCCCTTCTGCCGATGCTGCCCAACAAGGAGAGGAGGGCGCACGACTTGGCAAGCGCCCAGGGAAGACGCAGGCGGGGCTTGGGCACGACTCGGCAAGACTCTGCAAGAAATTTGGAGGGGCGGCTGGTGCTACCGACGCCCAGCAAGAGAGGAAAAGGGGCGCTGGCCAGGGGAGCAAGCGCCAGCCAAGGGAGAGTGGCTGGGTTCGGTAGGGAGAAGAACTTGGGGAAGTCGGCAGGGAGAGTTGGCTTGGAACAAAATATCTGGCCAAGGAACAATGACAGCCACCCAATAAGGAAGGGGATGAGGTTAGGTGAAAAAGGGGTAGGTGGGGAGGGGAAATCCCAGAAAAACCCCTCCCACTCCTTAAACCCTAACCCTAGCACTCCCCTAAGTGGGCCGACCACCCCCGAGAACACCCGCCGGACGGCCAAAACACTCCCGGCGGAAGGCCCAAAAATTGGAGCAGGGTTTCGTAATATTACAATTATCTTTGATGTACAGCTCTACTTTCAATGATTAAAATACAATAGTATTTGTTATATTACTCTATTTATATATCATTAATCTGCACCATTATAATTTGTCCCCACCAAAATAAGTGGTGAAGATTCTTGTTTTGATATACAACCCTACTTTCAATTATTGAAATACAATTGTATTTATTATATATGATTAAACTGCACCGTTATAATCTTGCTGCCCCACCAAAATAAGTGGTGTAGATCTTTCTCCTTTTTTTTTGATTAATGTGACAATATCTAGAATTTAGGATTCTTATGGGATTTTCTTGCCCTTAAAATGAAGGAGGCACCTTAAATATCACTAGTTGTTTTTATATATATAGATATACTCCAAAGTGAATTCCATGAAAAATTTCATTAAAGTCTACTCTTTATAAAATCATTTGTGTATATACTTCTTTTACATATGGAAAAGGGTATATAAAAAAATAGAGGGCTTCAAAGAATTTTTTTTCAACCATGTCATAGTAGAGTATCCTAAATGTAACACCCGACTCCCCACGGAGTCGGAATGCTACTAACTCCCAAATTTACCGAAAATTTAAAGACACCTCCTCTAAAACTATGGACATCCACTCGTGAGACAAAAGAATAGCAAGAGTTACAATATCATTCTAGCAGGTCCTTAGTTAATCAATCACACACCCAATGAAATTACTAAATTTCATCACGATGAACAATAAATTACAATCACATTAATTACAATTACAATTAAGACTTGACACTACGCATGATTTAATTCAAATAACGGTGATTGCGGTACCGTGTTCATGCTACTACTCCCAACCCAATGAATCACTTCAAAGTACCTAGAACGAGAAAGCAAACAAGCGTGAGTCAAGACTCAAACAAGTACAACAAAGTAGCAATATCAATAACAATTAACATGTGTAAATCATAAACATGACCATACTTTGGAATACTAAATTAACACGTATAACCAAAAAGAAGAAAACTCTATTGGTTACCTCATCAACTACCTGGTTCACGTATTTCACATACCTCAATAGACCACATGGAACGAATCCACGACCCGATCCATTCTTAACTCTGTAATTTACCCTCAACCCAAAGGCCATCCGCTGCAATTCACCATCAGCTTACCATGCAATGCATCCAACCAAACATATACGAGGAATTTGGCACACGACTTAATTAAACAATTTTGGGGGAGTTACCTCCACACCTTACCATTCACCACAAGAGCCATTAAGTTATGTACAAAAGCTGAAATATACATCACACAGACATAAAAAAAATACAAAATCTGCATAAGACATCACACAGATAGGAAAGTACAGAATCTGAATAATGCGTCACACAGACATGAAAAATACAAACTCTGCATAATCCATCACACTCCTACAATCATGTAATGCACTCAAACCATTTTCATCGGCTTTATTCGAGTTCAAAACTCAAATTTCACTCCACGATATTCATACAATATAATTAGCAAAGCAAAGAAAAGAAATGCACTGATTCATCAATTCAAATCAATTTTCCCCTAATTGGGTTGAGTCCACGACTCGACCACCAATTACCATAATCACGTCCATATGACACACCTTTTACCATAACACTCATTATTAAAGATGCAATGCACATGAATGCTCATTTCCATGCACGCACAGACGCTTTCTTAGAGTGCCCACCCGTCGGTGTGCACCCTCACGTCCCTTCCATCCCGTAGATGGAAGGTGCCTACTCTTACTGTCTCGCTCCCATTCACCTCGATGAATGGGACTACGAGGTAGGACTTTCGTGTTCACTACGTGTGAACACAGAGGCCCTGTCATCGAATGGGTCGCCTCTTCCATCATGAATGCACAAATGCAATTAACATAGACCAAATTGCAAACTACATTCACTTCCTCAACACTCATAATCACATTTGCAACACTCAATAATCGCATTCTCAATACTCATAATCACATTCGCATCACTCAATAATCACATTCTCGATACTCGTAATCACATTCGCAACACTCGATAATCACATTCTCGATACTCGTAATTACCTCCTCAACATTCATATTCATACTCACCTCACCATTACTCGAGTAATTACTAATTCCCTCTATCTTGATCAAAAATCAATCCATTTTCGCAATCCAATTCCATACTTTCAGTATTCCCACTAGCCTATCAAACTAGTGAACGTAAGTATGAAAGTAAGATTTAACAAGTCGTCATCACGGCATCTAGACGGAATTTATTAAACAGCGCTCATAGCATTCAATCCAGGGATGCAACAAAATTTCATGATGGCAAAGCATATAAAGTTCATCAAACAAATCATAACACGCTCAAGCAACGATACACTTGCATCAGATTACTTACCCCTTTTATCAAAAGATAATTAGCTTACTAGACATGCTTATAAACACGAATACAACCATAGGGTAAGCATATACATAACACAAGCAATGAATTAAACACCCTATAAGAGATATACGGGTTGCACTTGCCTTTTATCGACGGAAAATGGAGTGGAAATTGGAATCTTAGCGTTCGCATGACTTCCCAGGATTAAAGAAAGCCTGAATTTAGAACACATACACATAATATAACTTATGACAACAAACCACATAAATGAAATCTCTAGAACTAGTGCCATTTAATCTCATGAAGATGCAACACGAGAACATATGCAATATTGCTTGCTTATTCCAGTAGCAAGCTGCAATGGTTAACTATTCAACAACACCAAAAATAATATGGGAGAAGGAAACCAATTACTTTCAGCACAAGCCTGTTTTTTTTCCATTGGAATAAGCTAGCTACAAAGTCCTAATGTTATCCATTGCTGCCTAGCATCCACCAAGTTATGCCAGTAACAATACATGTAAGGCGGCTTTAGTATACAGATTTTAAAATTGATCATTTTAATTGAGTTACTCCAAGTTCCACCAATTCCAATTGAGTTTCACATGCTTGTAAGAGTAGCATTTGGCAATGATGTCTATAACAGAGATAAAACAACTCACAAAGTAATAGTTTTACTGAAACTAGCTGACAACGAGCCAGTTGTTGGCCAAGTAGCAGCTAATGCTAGTATCCGCACAGTGTTCTACTCGGTTCCTAGTTAGCTATTGCGGTAACCGGCCAAAATCAATACTGATTTCATAATAATACCAAAGCTCTAGCCAAGAATTAATCAAGTAAACTAGGATTAAGCCTTGCTAATATGGTCACCACAATATTTCGACAGGCATCACAAAGGATGACATTATACCGAATTTACATGTTCATAGCAAGCATACCTACACCTAGGATCCAGGATCCATTCAACTAATTGCATCCCACAACAAGGATTCTAGCTAGGCATTTAATCAAACACCACACATGCAAGCACTAACATCCCCCAAAGTCTTAGGGTTTTACCTCAAACTCTCTCATGGAGGGAAGAGGGAGGTGAGGGGGAGGCTGCTGGAGCTGCTGCCGGAGAGGAGGCACAGGGAAGAAAGCCGCCGGCCAGGGGCGCCTGAAGCCACCAAGGTTCGCCGGTCTGCACTGGACTTCTTGATCTTGCTGCCACGGCTCCTTCTTCTGAAAGTCTTGCTTGGGCAGACCGAGAGAAAGCAAAGACTGTGGAGGGGCGCAGGGAGAAGGCAGCCGATGGGGAAGGGAAATGGGCGACGCTACTGGGAAGATGGGTGGCCTTGACTGAGACGCCAGACGATCACGTGCACCTGCCAGGCCACAGGAGGCTGGCTCGGGAGGAGAAAGGGAGCAGGAGGCTTGCTCGGTCGGTGAGAGGCGCAGGAGCTCGGCGATTGAGACTGGAGGAGTTAGGCGCATGGGAGGCGGGGAAAACGGCAGATCGAGGCAAATTTGGAAAAATCTTTGCCAGGAAGATGATTCACAGCCACACAATGGGAAGGGAGAGAAATGAGGTAGGAAAAAGTAGGTGGAGAAGGTAATTCCGAAAATACCCTTCCCAACCTAAAACTTTTAACCCCCCAAAATGGCCAACCTCCCCTGAGATTACCTGCCAGATGGGCCCAACTCACCTAGCGGAAGGCCCAAAAATATTGGAACGAGGTTTGCAGTATTACACTAAAATTATTATTGAAGTATACCAAAAGTGATAAAGGAGTATAACATATTTGTTTAAGTGATATATTAGAGGTGATAGTATGTACTCTCGGGAGTATGGAAAAGGATTCCTATAATATCTGTGTATGTGTGATAATGGTTCTAGATTATGTACTCCTACTTTTAATATACCGTTGAAATATTGTTGTTATGTCCCTTTATCCTTTTGGCCATACTCTAATACTAATTATAAAACATTCCAAAGTTTGAACCATGAATATTTTAAATTATTATCAAATATGAATAATTTTTCAAAATTCAAACATTGCTACTATCCCGATAAAACACTAACTATCAAGTTTGAACTGAATAAAAAATAGAACAAACCATGTTAGAAAATTTTTAAATTTTTTATGAATGGTTATGATGCATCAGTAATATTGCCATAAAAGTTTTAGATAATGATAAAGTTTCATGAAGTTTTAAAAATTTGGACAGTACTACTATCCTGATAAAAGCCTTACCGGCAAAATTCAACCAAATGAAAAATAGTGCTAACCATGTTAGAAAATTTTGAATTTTTTTTGGAATATCTCATAAAAATTTTAAATCATTATCACACTGTAGTGAATTTATAAAATTCGCACAATGGCACTATACCATTTATGTTCTTTTTGTTTTTGATTTTTGAAATATAACAAATGAAGTTCAATGCTTATATAGATTTGATTGATCTAACAAAAAATTTTTAACATTTTTGAAAATTTTGTAGAATGGTATTGAGGCAATTTTTAATCTCTCATAAAATTTTTTGATCATTATCACACTCGAGAAAATTTATAAAATTATGACAATGTTACTGTCCCAATTATGTTCATTCATTTTTTATTTTTCAAAGATAACAAATCAAGTTTAATTATTTTTAAAAATTTTATGTATGATCCAAAATTACTATATATTGTACCATAAATTTTTTAGATCATGATCAAGCATTTATAATTTTATAAAAATCTAACAGTGTTTTTGCCAAAATTTTAAAATGTCTCAAGAATTCAGTTTTTCAACAAATTTTCATGGAAGATGGTTTTCTTAATGGTTATTGGACCAAATCCGGTCAAATCTATCCATTAAACATAATTAACCGGTCAAAAAACCCATGATTTCGTGAAATCTCTCTGAAATTTCTGAAATTACTTTAACAATTTATTTTTTAAATTTTTTTTTACCTGGGCAGGATTTTGGATCCTGTCTCCGACCGAAATTCGAAATCTCAACTGAGATTTCTAAGATTTCAATGGTTTTTTTGAACCTTGGTCACATGTCCCCTATTTTCCTTCGTCAACCATCCATTCCCTCCCTCGTAGTGAACGATACCCAATTTTCCTATTGCCCTATTCCCTTACATTCCTTGCAAAAAAAGGAAAATTTTAACTCAATAAATTTTGATTCAACAAGTTTCAACATTGAAATTTTCACATAAAGAATTCAAATTAGAAAGTATCAACTTGAGAAAATTAAATTGAAAAATTTTAAATTAGAAAGTTTTAACTTGAAAAACATAAAATGATTTAAAATTTCAAACTAGAAAGTTTCTACTCAAAAAAAGTCAAATAGAAAAGTTTTCAACTTCGAAACTTTCAATTAAAAAATTTTCTGTTCAAAAAGTTTCTATTCAACAAACTTTCTTTTCAAAAAGTTTCAATTCAAAAACTTTCGAAGGTGGTTAAAAAAATACTTGTTTCCAAAAACTCAGAGAAAAAATTTCAATTCAAAAAGCTATTTTGGATTTGAGGGGAAGGGAATAGAAGCGAAAAGAGGGCTGAAGGAGATTGTGGCACATGTCATGATGAGAAAGCCTTTGGGATACACTTGTCATAAGAAGAGGGTTTTGAGGGAGATGGGAGATAGCCTTTAAAGGGAAGGGAAGTGAGGAATGGAAGAAAAGGCTGTCACTTGTCATAAGCAGAATGTGTTCTCACCAAATATTTGGTGAGGGCGTCCTTAAATTATTAATTCCCTTAAATGCATCCTTTTTTCCATATACGTAGAAGGCATGTGGTCAACATTTTAATACTGTAACTACTAATATACATAAAAAAATATTTAGATTTGTCATAAAAATACTTCCATATTGTTATATTTTAAATATTTGTTAATATATAATTATAAAAATAACGGTCAAACATGTGAATTGGAGGCCATGCCAATATACAAAAAGACAAGTCACTACCACAAAACAGCATATAGGTGACACTCTATTTGTGACAGTTTTTCTGGAATTGTCACAAATAGCATTATCAGTGGTGGTTTTTAAAAAAATGGTGGAAAAACTATTTGTGACGGTTTTTATTTGGAACCGTCATAAATAATACATTATCAGTGGCGGTTTTTCTTTGGAACCGCTACAAATACATACGTGGCGGTTTTAGCCAAAAACCGCCATCGATAATGTGAGTATCGGTGGTGGTTTTGGCTAAAACCGCCCGCGATAATGTGATTATCTATGGTGGTTTTAACCAAAAACTGCCACAGATAATGTGAGTATCTGTGGCGGTTTTTGGCTAAAACTACCACTGATTATATATCAGTGGTGGTTTTAATTTGAAACTGCTACAAATAATAAAAATAAAAAAATTTAAATATTGCTAATTACCTCTCCAGCCTTCTAATTTGAAAGAATTGAAATTAAATAATTGGAACTAATATTCTCTTTGCAATAATTGAAAAGAACGATCGAAATAGATTCAAAACTTCGGAGGTCGTTTTAAGGCCCTAAACGACCTTTTTTTGGAATTTCGTCGCCATACACGCACTCGCACAAACTATCAGGATCCGACCATCTGATTTTTGCTCACTTATGAAATTTGGGTGCAACTTTTCGTTATCTTTCAAGAGAGCAAAAGAACACCTCGATCGGAGTTATGAGTCAAAAGTTATGGCCATTTTTAACAAAAGTGCTCGGATTTTGTTTTTGAAAATTAGAATCGGTGCCCAAAAGAATATAACTGGAGAGCTCATCGTGTGATGATTCCGGAATGCGCAAGAACACTAAAATTGTGGTATGAGTCAAAAGTTTTGGTGTTTTTACAAGTTTCATGAATAGTAATGGCACATATATTGCAAGCATAATTAATAGTCAAGAGTATGGAAAATAAATTTAAAAGTTTTAAATTTTGCTAATTACCTCTATAGTTTACTAATTTGGGTGCTTCAAGGGGTTAAGAGGAGGAAGGACGCATTATATGTCTGATGTGATTATAACATTACTAAAGTACTAGATCTTATAAGAACTCCGAAGTTAAGCGTGTTTGGACGAGAGTAGTAATAGGATGGGTGACCTACCTTCTGGGAAGTTCTTATGTGATGTTAAAAACATCCGAATCCAATCGCAATTCTGAAATTGAGCGTTCTTGGTTGAGAGTAGTATTAGAATGGGTGATCTCCTAGGAAGTCCCCTCTAATTTAGTGTTTTTAAACTATCAATTATCAGTGGCGGTTTTTGGCTAACCCAAGAACGCTCAATTTCAAAATTGTGACTGAATTCGGACGTTTTTAACATCACACAAGGACTTCCCAACTAGAACCGCCATTGATGGTTCTAGCCAAGAAAACCATCAATGACGGTTCTAGCCAAAAACCGCCATTGATAATCGGATTATCAGTGGCGGTTCGAAAACTACCACTGATAGTAGCTACGAACCGCCACTGATATGCATTTTTTGGTAGTGAGTAAAAAGAATGGCGGAAGCAGCACATAAATGTTTTGTCAGATTCTTTTAATACAATGAACCGGAAGTGTGTGCTCGTCAGTATAAAAATGCAGCAAACAGAACAACAAACGACCATATATATACCAATCTAGCATTTTCTTGTTCCATTGTTACAAGAGGCTTGTGCTTGTCCATGGTGCAAGGACGAAGCCCTTCATCTCACTCTCAAAGCAAGCACTTCTCACCAAAAAAGGCAATCCAAACTCAGTTGTCTATAGTAGCTTGCCAGTAGGGTTGGGCGGCATATCCATGAAGCATAGTATGCTACTCGCTTGTGCGGCTTCTCCCGAGGTTTGTGATCAACTACATTGCACTCTCGTAGCTCCAACCTGTGGATAAGGTTGATAATACATGTGACATGTACATTCTGGTGATCTTCGGCAACCTGTGGATAAGAAGCTAGGTGGATGTGTATTCGTGTGAATGGAAACTGTGGTCACTCGTCGGGAAGAGAATGGATAGCTGTGAACGGACGCGCAGAATCCATGAAAAACTCGTAACGGCTGCAATATATGGTTAGCTTTGTTTCGTTGGTTTGCAAGCAACTGTGGGCTGCATGCGATTTAATTAGTACAATGGATGGCTTCACAGAGAGCAGCAATAACCAACTCTAGTGTAGAGAAATGTACGAATGACAAGCTCTTATCACAACACAGTCACTACTACGGAAAGGGCATTTAGTCCCGGTCCAAAACTGCCTTTAGTACCGGTTTTTGAACCGGTACAGGCCATCCGGGACTGATGCTCAAAGGCATCAGTCCCGGTTCACTCACCCGTATTGATGGAGTATCGATGCGGTTCAATCCACACGTGGCAGCGCATTGAAACCCCGAGCCTCCTCATCGATGCGGTTGGTGTCTCCAACCGCATCTTGATGAACCCTCATCGACGGTTAGTTTCTCCAACTGGTACTAATGTTTTGTATATATATATATGTCTATTTCTCCGGTAGCTATTATATATATGTGTGTGTTAAATCACAACTAATTAAAAGCACAGATAATCAATCATGCACTTTGCCTGATAATTAAATCACTGAACATTCATTAATAAATTTAATTACATCTAATGTATTAAAATATGTACACATATTTGTTCTTCTAATGTATTACAATATATATGTACACAACTTTATATATGTACACAACTTTAATTACAACTTTAGTATTTCTTTTCCTTCTATTCATCGGGATCTTTTACGCGCATCGCTCTTGCTAGCTGTAGATGTCGACCACGATAGTTCACTGGTCCTTATCGAAGAGCCCCACCTGTTAAAGTTTGGTTCGTGAAACTCGCCTTTTGGATTTACAACCTCATCGTAAATAAAGCCGACGAGTTGTTCTTGGATTGCTCTCACTCGTGCCGGCGAGAGTTCCGAACCTTGTTCCGCCAAATATTGAGGCACCTATCGTTAAGTCATTAACTAATCAATACTTGAATTTGTACAAGATATAAGGAGTACCTATACACAATTAAAGCTAGTAATTATATTTACTCACCCCTTGTTGCCTTTTAGCATGCGATGTCGCGGCTCCGGTTTGGGTGTGCATAAACTTCGCATACATAGTAGCCGCATAAATTGTTACCGGCGGTGAGTCAAGATCTCGGTGGAAAAAGTTGAAAGCATGAAATGGATGCAAAGAAATTAAGTTAACTAACTAAAAAGCTAGCATTATGATATACGTACATGAGAGGCAATTGCAATGTCAAATTTCTCCTTAAATCATACGTTTTTAGCACGGAACCGTGTGAATGCACTACACATGTGATTACGAATTGTACATGATTAGAATTTGTTTCAAATTGAAGGAAATAGAGCTAGTACAATAATGAAAGGAACAAGAATTAATACCGGTCGAGCATGTCGATAAAGTTTTGATACTTTTCAACTGGTCTCCTTTGCGAGTCCATAATTGTGATCGAGCTACGATCTAGCTCGATCATAAGAAGAATCCAGTGAAAACTATACATAGATGTGTCAACGTAGATAACTAATTAGTTCTAACATCGTGTTATGAAAAAGGAGTAGAATGAGGTGGTACGAAAACACGTACTCAAATGAGTAGGCTAGATATATCTTTGACTTATATCTTTGACCCATTAGCGCATTGAATATGTTAGTCTCTGTTTCGCTTGGGTGGTCTCTAACGGTTGTCTTGTTGATAACTACTGGGTCCATGAAGCCTATGTCGAAAATACGATCCCTTCGGCATCTTTGTATCTCCATGCTACATAAGAAATTAGTTAGGCTTGCAAGTTAGTATAGTACAAGGAAGTGCACGATAGTTTTTTGCAAATAATTAAGATACTTACAGAGTCTAGCAACCCATCAAGCTCATGCTGAGGGCGTCTGTCTGGTATAGATCATATATGTAGTCCCAGTCGACAACAAATTCACCTTCACCGCGAAAAAAATCTTCTTGCTTAAACTTCACAGCGAACATCTGTAGACCATGCTTGGTCGCGTCCAAGTCCCATTCATGAAATTGCCGCATCTTTGTCGTTAGCTGGGACAGCTCCTCATGCCTGACCAATGATCCGCCCATTTTAAATGACCATCTTACTTGGGCAACCTCAATCTTTTCCGTGCCTAATATTGATTTGCGGTAAGGCCAGTTTCATCAAAGAATTTTTGCATCTCCTTACTTTTCCCCTCAGCTGACATCTTCTTCTTGGGGCATTCCTTACTCAATGAGTGCTCGTAGTTTGATTGGCGAGGCATTTCTTTTTTATCCTTCAAATTTTTAATAGTCATTAAGCCTTTATAAAATTCTTACATGCGAGTTGAACCTTCTTCTCTGGTGACTTGGGTTTAAGAAATTTAGTTACCTCTCCTTTTACCACCCTCTTGGTCTCCTCATCGTTCATATCATAAGGCCGCTTCGGAAGTTCAGCCAACTTCTTGGATTGGGTGGAGGACCCCGTCTTCTTGGGAGCTACTGGCCGAGCTGGCTTCTTTCCCTTGATCGGCGCCTTCTGGGGAGGAGACGGGCTTGTTGTGGCGCTTATGTGCGCGGGAGGTGGTGTAGGAGTCGGCGCCTTCTTGGGAGGAGACGGGCTTCTATCGGGGCTTATATGCGCAGGAGATGGTGTAGGAGACGGGCTTCTTGTCGGGCTTATATGCGCAGGAGGTGGTGTAGGAGTCGACGCCTTCTTGGGAGGAGACGGGTTTCTTCTCGGGTTTCTTCGCGTAGAGGACATGTCCATGTTATCTCGAAAAATTATGTACCGTTTGCGCCACAGGATGAAAGTGTGTACTGCCTCTCCTAGCTTCGTAGTCCCGACACCTCCAGGAGTTTCGAGGTCAAGGTCCTCGTACCCTGGGCGACCCCAGACCGAGCTATCGGTGCGAGGTAAGTACTCCAGATCAATGAAGAAGAGGAGCGGGAGGAAGCCTATGGACAGTGGTACGCGGAAGAAGACAGCAACCAAGTCCATGATAAGCGAGCCTGCCTCCTCATGGCTTCGCCTCTCGGTGTACCGGACGCTCTCGTCACATCCATGCTTCTTGAACTTGCAGGGGCTTTTTTTTAAAATCATTTTAGTGTGGAATAAGAATGATTCATTATTTTTTATTAAGCAAATATATTCTTAAGAATATATGAATTTTTTCATATTATTTTGTACAATTGTAGGATCAAATTCATTATATACCGAGAGTTACAAAAAAGAGAAAATTCGGACAAGTTTAAGATCTTTAAACTTGTCAGAATTATCTCTTTTTTGTAACTCTCGGTATATAATGAATCTGAAATTAGAATAATTCACATGATACATATTCGTTTGACATGATACATATACATTTCAAACTTCACATATACATAGCAAAATGCTAGGAGCTAAAGACCAAACACCGAACCACTGCCAGCGACCATACTACCAGTAACACTAGCATTTTCGGACAGAAATTAGCAACCCAGAGCGTGAAAGAAAGAAATCTCACATATACATAGAAACTGATCAATAAAAATAGAAATTTCAAAATTCACCAGAAATTAGAATAATTGCATATTTCATTTGACATGATACATATACATAGAAAGCGATCAATAACAACATGATACTAATGTCAATTGCTCTGAATCGATCGGTGAACGGTTTGGTTGATAACTTGTGCTCTCAGATTTTTGGGTGAAAAATTGAAGATTAGATCTTCAATCCAATCACAAATCGGCTAGACAATTAATTTAGCAAGTTAGGCCTCAAACCCTTACCTTCCTAAGCATGCACAAGAATGAGAGAGACTAAGGTATGGGCAAACAATAGCACATATACATAGAAATCTCACACATACATAGAAATCTCACATATTTTTTTGAGCAAAAGGACATCAAGATCCGATGTCCAGTTTCAATTAAGAAACTAGCTAAAGCGTCCATCGGCGTTACAACATCACAAAAGACACTTAACAACCTACGAGAATAGATCGGATCACCAAAACAAAAAAGCAGGCTAACATAGCAAAATGCTAGGAGCTAAAGACCAAACACCGAACCATTGCCATGACCATACTACCATTAACACTAGCATTTTAGGACGTAAATTAACAACCAGAGAGCAGCAGTAAAGAAATCTCACATATACATAAGCGATCAATAAAAATAGAAATTTCAAAATTCACGAGAAATTAGAATAATTCACATGATACATATTCATTTGAGCATAAATCTTGAACAAAGATATGATCTAATATCAAAGTATACAAACTCATGAACAAGTATCGTAGCATTGCCTAACAATGACAAGTATAAGGGACATCACAACTAGTATAGTGCTCTAGTTGTTAATTTGTATTGTTCTCGGATAACGGGTTGTCTTAAAGACCGTCCTCGTCAAGGACAAAATCATTGACCAATTTGTGACAACCTTATTGAAAATAAACAATATTTCAACACTTTAACAGATAAGAGAGTAATTAATTGAGAATTGAATGCTAATATATATCTAATGAATCAGGTATGCAAGAAAGCGCTGACAGGATAATGGAAATAAGCTTGCTAATGAGATAAGTGAATTAAGCAGAGACAACAATTTAATCCGGTTTCAGCAGATAGCGAAATTAGAGAATACTGATAGCAACAAGGTGATTCCAGAACTTACAGCAGCAAGATCTAAAGCATACCAGAACAAGATTCACATGGCATACATATATTAGAATTGACAAGTTAACAAATTAACTACTCAATTAAATGTCAGTTAAAGATTGTTGTTGTCACAAATGGTCTTGCTAAACCCAATCTTCATCGAACAATAATCCCACTCTTGCAAGGTCCCCAAGTCTTGTAGACTGGCCCCTTTGCAAGCTACTGACAGAAGCAGCATGCATACATGTAGCTCGTAATTAATGTTTTAAGTTCAGATTTCAATTCAGATCAGCACACAGACTGCAAGCATGAATGTTCAGATTAGTATTCAAGTGATAAACTAACATGCAAGACTATGTTCAGATTAGTATTCAAGTGATAAACTAACATGCAAGACTAACGGTCTAAGGCCTAACTCACGAGTAATTATCATACTCATTAAACAACCCATAATCATCACAGAGCACACCAATCATCGATACTCCCTCCGGTCCGAATCAATCCACGGTCCCGAATCAATCCCGGCAAGGATCAAATCACGATATCTGAGAAAACATTTCAATCTTCCAACTACATACTCCCTCCGATCCGAATCAATCGAATGGCTTTACCACTTAAACCTAGGTTGGCTTTACGGTTCTTGCTCATACAAGACGGAGGCTCACCGTAGAGGTGAGGAAAACGGAAGCGTGGTCGTCCGAGGCGAGGAGGACGGCGGCAGCGCGTCGTGAGGCGCGCGGTGGGGTCGTCGGAGGCGAGGACGCAACGATGCCATGCATTGTGAGCAAAAGCGACGATGGCTCATGAGCGGAGGTGAGGGCAGCCGGTGGTGGGGTCGTCGGCAAGGAGGAGGGCAGCAGCAGCGGGGTCGTTGGAGGTGAGGACGACAAGATGCTTCATGAGGCGCAGGACGAGGCGGCAGTGGGGTCATCGAGGCGAGGAGGACGGCGGCAGCGAAGTCGTTGGAGGTGAGGCAACGAGGCTTCATGCATGGCGAGGCAGGACAGCGGTGGGGTCGTCGGAGGCAAGAAGGGCAGCGGCGGGTCGTTGGAGGCGAGGAGGTCGTCGAAGGTCTTTGCAAACAGCGGGAGGAGGAGATTGAGGAACAATATGGAGTAGCAAATATTGGGGAAGAAGAGGCGGCGGGAGGGCTTTATAGGTAACTGTCGGTCGGTTGGTGTCTTCAATCGGATCGATTCTTCACATCAAGACGGTTGGATACACCAACCGGGACCGATGAGTCGCCCCGGCGTAGCCCTAGGCACTATCGGTCCGGTTCGTGTCTTCAGCCGGACCGATGTGAATCTTTCTCCCCTTGGGCTCGATTCACAGCGCCAATCGAGCCATCGGTCCGGTTGTTGTATCCAACCGGACTGATGTGAGGCATCGATCCCGATGTGAGCATCGATCCGGTTGGATACACCAACAGGATTGTTTATCTATTAAATCGCTTGATCGTTTTCGTCTTCCCGGTTCCCAGAACAGAACTTCCCAACGCAAGTTCGCGCAATGAGCTCCTCCGACGCAATGAGCTCCACCCAACCTCCAATTCCTCCTCCAATGGCTCCTCCAAAGAGCTCCTCCGATAGCTCCAGCTCACCGGCGCTGCCACCTCC
>JAYEVE010000076.1:0-24229 GCA_036346375.1 Guadua angustifolia
GACCGGTAGGGGTTTTCCAGTCCCCGACAAACATATAAAAGGTATCTATAGTATAGCCACCAATCTGGACAGTAAGAACTTAAAGTAGGAAAAGACTTGCATGTTATATCTATGGACATATGCTATGACAGTCAACCCGTGCAGAGAAGGAGGGAAGAGTTTGATATGAATTGCAAAAATATGAGTCTCAACTTGAACCAAACAAGACATGCATGTATGTCCAGATATATGCTAGACTCCAAACATAAAACAAACATTAGGGTTAGCTACTCCTATTACAATATAATGAAATTACTTTTCATGAGACATCCAACCATGTCAGTTCAGTGTGGCTAGCAATCTGTACAATACATTATGTTAATTCTGTTAATTTGACAAAATAAGTTATTTCATATTTCCATTTTTAGAAAAGCAGGTGGAAGTCATTTTATTTAACACTTAATCATTTTTAAAATAGCTGTGCTTTGTTGTGCTGATTTTAGTTACACCAACAAAAAATGAATTAACATTTTGCACCAAATCCTATAGAGAAGAAATGAATCCAGGAAAATTCCATAATATAGAAAAGTGATCTTGAGATACTAGGCCCTTAAAATTTCTTGAGATACAAGGCAGAGGACAAGTACTCACCTCAGAGATACTAGACATAAAATGACAAAAATATAAGCAAAAATACCATCCTATCAGTGATGTTCATTAAAGTTTAATGAAACTTTCAAACAAAGTAGTGTGCCTAATTCTATTAGCTATTACAGAGATGGCAACTAATCCACCAAAGAGAAGATTGATAGTACCACAGAGCATCTCTTTTATTAAGATTTGCATAATTCATAACACAAATAGCACATGTAGGGCATATAACAACCTGAAACTTACTATAGATGACAACACATTATATGAATATCAACCAAATATACACATATATGAATATTTATGAAAATGTACTGTAACATCCCAAAATTTGGGTTTTCAAAAATTTATGTTAAATTAGCTTTCCAAAAATTTTACATCAATCTTATTTGATTAAAGAAGCTTAATTTAGAATTTTCTAAATCTAAAATAATTTAATGTACCTTCTGTGTACATCAAATAATTAAAATGACATGCTTTGATTTTTGTTTTGCCTTGGATTTTCTCCTTGAGTTAATATCCGGAGTTATTTTGTTCTTCTATGATTTTATGTTAATGAAGTCTTTTAATTGCCAAATCCAACACCTTAATGAAACTCAAAGAAACATCAAACAACATGCTATAGCAAATAATTTTTTAAAATAATAGAGTCCAAATGGAGGATAAATATAATTTTTCTAGAATTTTGCAACACCATTTAGATATCTCGAAAATTCAAAAACAGATTGAAAATTAGCCAAGTTTGAAGAATTACTGTTCTCAAACCACAATAGATAATCAAGTAAAACCAAAGAAAATGGAAACTACCTCCAATGCACTACTACCAGGAATTTTTCTCAAATTTTTCAGGTAGGTTATCATCTCTATTGAGTCACTTCAAATCTTCCTCGAGATCCTGTCCGAAAAATATAATCATTTCGCTTTCTTTGGCTTTGACTGGCTTCGACTCCTTCTTTGCTCCAGCCAGTCATTGCTAGTGGACCTCCTCCCGGCTGGATGCACCGCCAGCCTCCCAAGCAACCATGGCTCTCTCTATGCCCATTGGCTGGTAGGGGCGGCCGAACCTCTCTCTGCGCCTGCTCCTTTATTTCTTCTCCCAAGCCACTCTTTCCATCTGCTCCTCTCACTTCCTCTCACGCCAAGCAGCCCGTCGGAGCTCCTCCTGCTGTCCCCTGGCGCCACTCCTCGCCGCTTCCTCACAGCGGCCATAAGGTAGAGAAGCTCTTCTCCTTGCCACAACTTCGCCATCCTGCAGCAAGCAGCCTTCTTCTTCCTCGCAGTGAGCTAGCTCACTGAGCAGCATTCAAGCGGCGCCAGTGAGCTCTTGCCATTTCATTTCTTGCGCCAAGCAAAGACCAAGCGAAGTCGGCCCTTCCTTCCTTGCGCCGGTGAGCCAACCCTCACCCGCATCACCGGTGAGCCCTTCTCGTCAACTCGTTTGCCATGCATGCAGCCGAGCCTCGCCATTGATCTCCTTCCTCGCTGGTGAAGTTCCTCCAGTAGCGTTGGCGTGAAGATTGCGGCTTCACGGCCCTTCGCCTCGTACTCCGGTGACTGCGCCGACTCGAGGACCTCCCAGCCGAGCTCATCTTGCCCTGCAACTGTCATCCAGCTGCTCCAAGCTCAGCCCAGCCATTCGCCATTGCCAAGCCGTGAAGGTCTAAGGTTGTGCATGTGAGCCTCAAGTAATTTTGCATGAAGCCTTATCACATGAAACACCTTGGCGCAGTGGTAGAATGCTTGTACGTGAGCTAGGCAACCAGAGTTCGATTCCCACTTTCAGCATTTCATTTTTTCATTTTTATTATTTTTGCCTCATGCGATTAAACTTTAATATCTTTTGCTGTGAATCTCCGATTAATGCAAACTCAGTTCCTAAATTTAAGTTACTCAGTAAGGATTCAGAATATGCAATAAAAAGTTATATGTTGCTTGCTGCAAAAACCTTTAAATAGAGTTTGAACAGAAGTCGTATTTTAAGCATTATGAAGCAACTATATGATCCCTTGCTCCATAAATCATGAAATAAATATGACATGTTCCTGCAACCTTACATGTTCCATTTTTGCATAAACATTTAGATTTCAATGTGATTTGGATCAAAAATTAAGTGTAGAAAGCCCTTCTTTCATGCAAGATTCAAAGGGTTAAAATATGAATTAAACAAGCTTAAAATTTAGTGAAACTAGTTTAGTTGCACTTTGGGATAGCATAGATCACAAATATACAAAAATATTTAGATCATTCCTTAATTTGCCCTATTTGCTCATTAGCCAAACATGTAATCGGTAAAAAGAAACAAATAGCCGTAACCTTTGCAAATGCACCTTAAACTCGACAAAATCAACTTCTATGACCCTAAAACGATATGCCTTAGCTTGCCATGCAGAAATAACATCAGTTTGATCAACTTCGAGTTCAGCTCATATTAAGCTGAAATCACTATTTATTAGAAAAACACCATGAACGAATGAGAAACATCACGGAATCAACTTTAAAACACTCTTAGGGATATTCCCAACTAATTCCTGAAAAATAGTTGCATTATCCCATTTGGTGCAGCCGCAAACAAAGAAAGAAAACTGAACCGTAATAGCGCTAAAAGTGTGGTCATATAAGCCTTTTCGGCAGTCTGTAGAATATCGCATATAAATATAAAATCATGAGGGAATAACTGGAAAACATTATCTGATATATAAACTACCATATTCTAAAAAAATGTATTAATTATAACTTGCTTTGTATCTAAATCCAATCGCAAGCATATGCTTAGTTCATGGCGAATTAACGTAACCGTGGACGGTCTATAGATCGAGAGTCCATATGTCATCGGCTATCCAATCAAAATAATATTCTTGAATAATATTCCGTCCTTCGATTATTAGTCCTTCTCTTCAAAGATACTTTTCGAAAGCCGATCTCTTTTGTCTAATCATCGATCCAATCCATCCAAGTTCCTAATTTCATTAAGTCACAGCCCAATGCTATTCGCTCTTAATTTGGAGTTTACTTGATTTGCTTTTTGAAGTTTTGTTGTATTTGCGTTTGTTTATCGTTAGACGCGTCACCGTAAGTTGTTGAAGGAGCCGAGAAGCAAGCAAGCGAGATTGAAGATTAAGGATCAAGGATCGAAGATAAAGAGTAAAGAATAATATAAATTGCAAGGGCCAGCAAGTCGTGCTTTGATCATATTGCTCCTGGGTTTACAAATTTACTTTGATTCAAATTATTGCATGCTAGTTCAAGATTAAAATGAATTAAATTAATTTGGGAATTAGTTATTCAACCCAATTGCTAAATATCACCTTGCCATGAAGATTTGTATGCCATAATTCATTTATCACCCTAAGATGGTTGATTATTAGTTGGTTGTTATTACTTACCAACGTAATTTAAGTTAGGCCGTGTATAATTGCTTAGCCATGCCACGCAACTCATGTCTTCGAAAATAAAAGGATAATCTTGATTAATGGATTATGAAATGTGTTTGTGAAATGGTGTGACGTGTTGCCACACGATGATGTTGATATGTGGAACCGAGTGGTTCTACATGGATGTTGAGTTGTTGTTGGCATTGTGTTGCGCAATAATCAACTGGGTGGTAAAATGTTTTAGACCGAGGCAAGTGGCAAGAGTGGCATTGGATATGTCACTTTGGTATTTGGCGGTGTTGTTGGTAAATTATGAGATGGTATCTTGTTGGTGAATTATGTGATGGTAATGTTGGTGAATTGTTTGGGGTAGTCTTGCCTTGGTCACCCTAAGGACTTAACCTTGCAAGCCTTTGAACTGAGTCACTCGTACAACCACATGTACTGTTATGGGACGGACCTAGTTTAGTAGGATTCGATATCTCACCTTTGATACCTCGGGTGGCGATCACCGAGGGGTGATCAGATGGGGAGCGACTGTCTTTGTGGCTTGGTACCCATCCAACGGTGTTCGTCGGTCCTATACTTGCTCGCCAGGTGAGGGAAGTGATAGTGAAGGCAACACGGAGAGGTTCCTAATTTGAGCTAGAAGTTTCAAAGGCTTTGTTATGATCACTCATTCGCATACTGTTGTATGGCGATTCACGGCTGACGTGGTGAGTTGATTGTATCTTGTGGGTAAAGTGTACAACCTCTGCAGAGTGTAAAAACTATTCGAATAGCCGTGTCCGCGGTATTGGACATTGCTCGGGGATTACAGTCAAGGGTTAGATTTTGATAAAATGATGTTGGGAATGTGGACAATGTGATATGGAAATTGGTTAAAGATGAGAAAGGCTTTACTTAAGAATGATTACGAAATTTATTATGAGTATTACTTGTTTTACTGCTTTTCTATCTATTTATGATTATTTGTGAATGCTGCTTTATTGCAAAAAAAAAACCATTCAGCCATTCCTTTGGAATAAGCCATGCATGTAGTAATAGAAGCGCATTCATGCATGACTTGTTGAGTACGATTGTGTACTCACCCTTGCTATAACAAAACATCACCAGCTTGAGGAGAAATCTTTGTCTTGAAGAAGGAGAAGTTCTACAAGAAGGCGAATATCTAGGAGTTGAACCTTGTCAAATGCCCGTGGTATTTTGATGGGATTCACCGACGTTCTTCGTTCATTGCATTCGTTTTACTCGAGTTGAAGCCATCTAGGCTTCACAATTGTAAGTTGACCGAAGGTTGTTCAACTGTTATATTAAAGATGAATACTTTATTTATTATTCATTGTGTATGTTTGTGATATTCATCTTTGTTAACTGTGGGCACTAGCGGTCGATCCTGGGACTAGTCTTTGAAAACACGAGGGTTTCGGATTGTGAATTCGGTCCCGACAAGACATGGTATCAGAGCATGCTGACTGTAGGTCTTGACCCTAGATAGTTTGGCCGTTCTTTAGGAACTTCAAAATTATTTTCTAAAAGAGAAAATTTAACTTGAAGAATAACAAGTTCTTGACTTATCTTATTCTTCCATTCTTTTCCCCTTTTGCTGAAATTTCTATCTTTCCCCGCCGATTTAAGTTGAAAATCTTACCTCAGTTGTCTTGAATAGATAACGATGTTTCACACTTTAGGAGAAAGCACTGAGTGCCGTTGCTGAACTTGAAGATCGTGAAGACAGGAATCGTCGAGCTCAAGGAAAGAGTGCCGATGAAGTGTTCAAGAAATTCGAAGAATTAGTGCTTGAGTAGTCACGAGACTCATGTGAGAGTCGCGTCTGTCTAAGTTAGGAGTGTTACCCTTTTAGACGTTGGACTTGTGTGCTTAGGTTAATTTGGTTTTCTGTTTCTTTGAGTGTTCAAGATCGTTTATGAGCTTTTAGGCTTGGATAAGCAACCATACCAAGTTAGTAATTGTTTGCTTAAGTTTTGGGTTAAACCTGCTTCCTGCACTAGGAATCTCGAATCTTATCTATGCTTTTCCTCTTGCCTATTAACCTTGATCGGTCAACAAATGGAGAAGTTTTCAAATGATGACCTTGGCGAGATTCTGAAGCAGTCCAAGTCGATTCAGATGTTGCGCCAAAGATCGTTGTTAGAGCCGATGTTGACCAAAAGCAATCTCGAGTTCCACCGATTGAAAAACAGTGCGTTCTCAGTGCAAGTTTGCAAAGTTCATTGAAACCAAGCCACCCGTTTTTGAAGAATTCACCTCTCTACAAAGTACAGAAACCTGGATTCAAGTCATGAAGAAGAAGCTATCTTCCATACAGTGTGATGGTGAAGATAAGATTATATATGCCACCAGTCAGTTAGAAGGTGCAGCATTAGCTTGGTGGAAAAACTACCGTGCCATCCATAGTAAGGATCAGACTACCACTTGGAAGGAATTCACTACTGCGTTTCGTGAGTTTCATGCTCGATGAAAGGTGCAACCAATTCAGAGGAATATGCAACTCTGCATACCACAACCAACTGACGTTGTTCTTTAAAGTGTTGTCAACCAAGCAAGTCGAAGATCGTGCATGTATCCGCTGTGGAGTCATAGGACATACCTCGGACGAGCATCATATCAATTGTTCCAGTTGTGAAGGAACCATCCTCTTGGAGAGTGTCCAGAATAATAAGATTACATGTTTTCTTTGTGAAGGCCAAGATCATTGCCCAAGCCGATTGTGCTATGTATTCGTGTTGACCTCTCGCAATGCAACATCAACGGAAAATTTCCGAGCCATTGTGGTTCAAGAGTTAGCAAAGAAAGGCATGTTGTCATCTACCCATGCTTTGTCATCTGAGCATTTAAAGGAGAAATACCATGAATCTAGCAATCCACCTCAGAAAAGAAGCAAGTCAAAGTCACTAGGAAGTTGTTTTCATTGTGGTAAATAAGGTCACTATGTCGGACGATGTCCCTAGAAGAATCAAGCACAAACTTTACCTTCAGTCATCCCAGAAGTCAGTTTAGTTCGAAGCGTAAAACCAAGATCGCATAGTGAAGCATCAAAGAATCGATTATGCTATGCCTGCTGTGAAAGAGGTCACTTTGCCAAGCAATGCCCGTTCAAATATGAAGTACCTTGTGGACTTAAAATTGTCCCTGAAGCCACCTCGGTTGAGCTTGTATTGCCAAGTATGCCTGAAGCAACAACAGAAGCCAATTGTTCCAAGAAGCAGTTGAAGAAAAGACGGTTGACTGATGAAGCTACCAAGAAGTTTTCGAAGCCGTGATGCCATACTCTAGCCTATAAGAGTAATGTCAAGGAATTCTCCTAGCAATTTCCTATTTGTGGAATAAATGTACCCAGAATTCCAAATCAAAAGTATTAATGGAAATAAAGGATTTGATATATCTTTGAGCATTCACTTTATCAGATATTGTTCATGTGTATGTTGGCCATAGAGCCTGAGTTCTCAGTAATGTGATGTGAAGACAAAATTTGTGGATTTAGCATATTGAAGACCAGTACCTTTACTTCAATAGTAATTGAGGCATTAATTCGCTATGGAAAGAATATCTAGCTGATATAGAATTTCCAGTCGCTACTCGAGAACCAGGCCGACAAAGATAATACCAGACCAACAGATCAACAAGGATGTTATTCATATCCATGCTTTTGAAAAGTCAATTAAGATAAAATTAATTCAGAATCTACAGGATTCCAGGACTCAGTCATAATGTTAGAAGTTATCAGATTCATTTCGATCAATGTTTTTTTTTACTCCGAAGGTCATTGGTAGTGAATTTGCAAGGATCATGGAATCGTTCAAGATTTTGAATTGCCATGAGGCAATTATCAATCAGTTTGAGTTCCTCAGATCAAGAGCAGTTCTCAAAACCAACTTAATGTAAAAGATATTCAATCTTCACCAAGACCGCAGAATAGCAAGTTGCTTTTCTGCTAGGGAGCATTTGTCGATTTCCAAGAAAAGCAAAGAATCAAGTGTGCGCTTGATTGCAAGTGCAGAGAGCCTCAAGGTCGAGTTTCCTAACCTATTCTTTAGTCACCGAATCTCGGGACAAGATTCTGTTAAGGGGGGTAGGTTTGTAACATCCCAAAATTTGGGTTTTCAAAAATTTATGTTAAATTAGCTTTCCAAAAATTTTACATCAATCTTATTTGATTAAAGAAGCTTAATTTAGAATTTTCTAAATCTAAAACAATTTAATGTACCTTCTGTGCACATCAAATAATTAAAATGACATGCTTTGATTTTTGTTTTGCCTTGGATTTTCTCCTTGAGTTAATATCCGGAGTTATTTTGTTCTTCTATGATTTTATGTTAATGAAGTCTTTTAATTGCCAAATCCAACACCTTAATGAAACTCAAAGAAACATCAAACAACATGCTATAGCAAATAATTTTGTAAAATACTAGAGTCCAAATGGAGGATAAATATAATTTTTCTAGAATTTTTCAACACCATTTAGATATCTCGAAAATTCAAAAACAGATTGAAAATCAGCCAAGTTTGAAGAATTACTGTTCTCAAACCACAATAGATAATCAAGTAAAACCAAAGAAAATGGAAACTACCTCCAATGCACTACTACCAGGAATTTTTCTCAAATTTTTCAGGTAGGTTATCATCTCTATTGAGTCACTTCAAATCTTCCTCAGATCCTGTCCAGAAAATATAATCATTTCGCTTTGCTGGCTTTGACTGGCTTCGACTCCTTGCTGCTCCAGTTCTGGTCGCTGCTAGTGGACCTCCTCCCAGCCTGGATGCACTGGCCAGCCTCCCAAGCAACCATGGCTCTCTCTCCTATGCCCATTGGCTGGTAGGGGCGGCGCCGAACCTCTCTCCTGCGCCCTGCTCCTTTATTTCTTCTCCCAAGCCACTCTTTCCATCTGCTCCCTCTCACTTCCTCTCACGCCAAGCAGCAGCCGTCGGAGCTCCTCCTGCTGTCCCTGGGCGCCACTCCCTCGCCTGCTTCCTCACGCCGGCCATAAGGTAGAGAAGCTCTTCTCCTTGCCCTGCAACTCGCCATCCTGCAGCAAGCCGCGCCTTCTTCTTCCTCGCAGGTGAGCCAGCTCCAGCCGAGCTGCATTCAGGCGAAGCGCCAGGTGAGCTCTTGCCATTTCATTTCTTGCACCCAGCCAAGCAGCACCAAGCCGAAGTCAGCCCTTCCTTCCTTGCGCCGGTGAGCCAACCCTCAGCCGCATCACCGGTGAGCCCTTCTCGTCAACTCGTTTGCCATGCATGCAGCCGAGCCCTCGCCATTGATCTCCTTCCTCGCTGGTGAAGTTCCCTCCAGCGCGTTGACGTGAAGATTGCCAGCTTCACGGCCACTGCTACGTACTCCGGTGACCTGCGCCGACTCTGAGGACCTCCCCAGCCGAGCTCATCTTGCCCTGCAACTGTCATCCAGCTGCTCCAAGCTCAGCCCAGCCATTCGCCATTGCCAAGCCGTGAAGGTCTAAGGTTGTGCATGTGAGCCTCAAGTAATTTTGCATGAAGCCTTATCACATGAAACACCTTGGCGCAGTGGTAGAATGCTTGTACGTGAGCTAGGCAACCAGAGTTCGATTCCCACTTTCAGCATTTCATTTTTTCATTTTTATTATTTTTGCCTCATGCGATTAAACTTTAATATCTTTTGCTGTGAATCTCCGATTAATGCAAACTCAGTTCCTAAATTTAAGTTACTCAGTAAGGATTCAGAATATGCAATAAATTTATATGTTGCTTGCAGCAAAAACCTTTAAATAGAGTTTGAACAGAAGTCGTATTTTAAGCATTATGAAGCAACTATATGATCCCTTGCTCCATAAATCATGAAATAAATATGACATGTTCCTGCAACCTTACATGTTCCATTTTTGCATAAACATTTAGATTTCAATGTGATTTGGATCAAAAATTAAGTGTAGAAAGCCCTTCTTTCATGCAAGATTCAAAGGGTTAAAATATGAATTAAACAAGCTTAAAATTTAGTGAAACAAGTTTAGTTGCACTTCTGGGATAGCATAGATCACAAATATACAAAAATATTTAGATCATTCCTTAATTTGCCCTATTTGCTCATTAGCCAAACATGTAATCGGTAAAAGGAACAAATAGCCGTAACCTTTGCAAATGCACCTTAAACTCGACAAAATCAACTTCTATGACCCTAAAACGATATGCCTTAGCTTGCCATGCAGAAATAACATCAGTTTGATCAACTTCGAGTTCACTCATATTTGTCAAATCACTATTCATTAGAAAAACACCATGAACGAATGAGAAACATCGCGAATCAACTTTAAAACACTCTTAGGGATATTCCCAACTAATTCTGAAAAATGGTTGCATTATCCCATTTGGTGCAACCGCAAACAAAGAAAGAAAAGCGAACCGTAATAGCGCTAAAAGTGTGGTCATATAAGCCTTTTTAATGATCAGAGAATATCGCATATAAATATAAAATCATGAGGAATAACTGGAAAACATTATCTGATATATAAACTACCATATTCTAAAAAAATGTATTAATTATAACTTGCTTTGTATCTAAATCCAATCGCAAGCATATGCTTAGTTCATGGCGAATTAACGTAACTTCGTGGACCCGGTCTATAGATCGAGAGTCCATATGTCATCGGCTATCCAATCAAAATAATATTCTTCGGAATAATATTCCGTCCTTCGATTATTAGTCCTTCTCTTGATACTTTCAAAGCCGATCTCTTTGTCTAATCATCGATCCAATCCATCCAAGTTCCTAATTTCATTAAGCGTTGTGCCCAATGCTATTCGCTCTTAATTTGGAGTTTACTTGATTTGCTTTTTGAAGTTTTGTTGTATTTGCGTTTGTTTATCGTTAGACGCGTCACGTAAGTTGCTCAAGGAGCCGAGAAGCAAGCAAGAGATTGAAGATCAAGGATCAAGGATCGAAGATAAAGAGTAAAGAATAATATAAATTGCAAGGGCCAGCAAGTCGTGCTTTGATCATATTGCTCCGCTTTTACAAATTTACTTTGATTCAAATTATTGCATGCTAGTTCAAGATTAAAATGAATTAAATTAATTTGGGAATTAGTTATTCAACCCAATTGCTAAATATCACCTTGCCATGAAGATTTGTATGCCATAATTCATTTGTCACCCTAAGATGGTTGATTATTAGTTGGTTGTTATTACTTACCAACGTAATGGTTAGACTGTGTATAATTGCTTAGCCATGCCACGCAACTCATGTCTTCGAAAATAAAAGGATAATCTTGATTAATGGATTATGAAATGTGTTTGTGAAATGGTGTGACGTGTTGCCACACGATGATGTTGATATGTGGAACCAGAGTGGTTCTACATGGATGTTGAGTTGTTGTTGGCATTGTGTTGCGCAATAATCAACTGGGGTGGTAAAATGTTTTAGACCGAGGCAAGTGGCAAGAGTGGCATTGGATATGTCACTTTGGTATTTGGCGGTGTTGTTGGTAAATTATGAGATGGTACTGTTGGTGAATTATGTGATGGTAATGTTGGTGAATTGTTTGGGGTAGTCTTGCCTTGGTCACCCTAAGGACTTAACCTTGCAAGCCTTTGAACCGAGTCACTCGTACAACCACATGTCTTATGGGACGGACCTAGTTTAGTAGGATTCTCGATATCTCACCTTTGATACCTCGGGGTGGCGATCACCGAGGGTGATCAGATGGGGAGCGCACTGTCTGCGGCTTGGTACCCATCCAACGGTGTTCGTCGGTCCTATACTTGGCTCGGTGTGAGGGAAGTGATAGTGAAGGCAACACGGAGAGGTTCCTAGGTCGAGCTAGAAGTTTCGAAAGGCTTTGTTATGATCACTCATTAGCATATTGTTGTATGGCGATTCACGGTGACGTGGTGAGTTGATTGTATCTTGTGGGTAAAGTGTACAACCTCTGCAGAGTGTAAAACTATTGAATAGCCGTGTCATGGTATTGGACATTGCTCGGGATTACTGATCAAGGGTTAGATTTTGATAAAATGATGTTGGGAATGTGGACAATGTGATATGGAAATTGGTTAAAGATGAGAAAGGCTTTACTTAAGAATGATTACTAAATTTATTATGAGTATTACTTGTTTTATCGCTTATCTATTTATGATTATTTGTGAATGCCGCTTATTGCAAAAAAACCATTCACCATTCCTTTGGAATAAGCCATGCATGTAGTAATAGAAGCGCATTACATGCATGACTTGTTGAGTACGATTGTGTACTCACCCTTGCTATAACAAAACATCACCAGGTTGAGGAGAAATCTTTGTCTTGAAGAAGGAGAAGTTCTACAAGAAGGCGAATATCTAGGAGTTGAACCTTGTCAAATGCCCGTGGTATTTTGATGGGATTCACCGACGTTCTTCGTTCATTGCTATCGCGTTTTACTCGAGTTGAAGCCATCTAGGCTTCACAATTGTAAGTTGACTCAAGGTTGTTCAACTTTGTTATATTAAAGATGAATACTTTATTTATTATTCATTGTGTATGTTTGTGATATTCATCTTTGTTAACTGTGGGCACTAGCGATCGATCCTGGGACTAGTGCTGAAAACACAGAGGGTTTCCGGATTGTGAATTCTGGTCCCGACATGTACACATTTTTGTAATATGAACACATCTCTAAAAATGCATTCATTAGCAAGCACAACCTCTAACCATCTACTGATATGCACATCAAGAATTTGTCATTCATTTGCCAGATTATGAATAACAAAACTAGTGCACCCAATCCATCATATTGTAATTCAAATCACTTGGATACAAATCTCCACATCGAGGCACCATGCACTAGTGCTAGTAACATGTATTATGAAATGTTCAAATCTGGAGCATCAATTGAGCACCCACATACACAGCAAACCAAGAATCGACCGTACTACCATTCTGAACAGGAGTGGATGGGACGGCTTACCTTGGCGAGCAGGAGGAGAAGAGGCGAGGGGGTAGCGTCGGTGAGTAGGGAAGACGTCGGTTACTAGCGGGAGGCGCCGTGCGGTGGGGAGTCGACGGGGGTGAGGCACCACAGGGGAGACGGCAGGGGTGAGACGCTGTGGAGAGAGACGCCGACCGGGGAGGCGGCAAGGCTAGGGGTGTCAACGAGGTCGGGGGGAGGCACCGCAACAGGAGACGAAGTGTCGGGAGAAAAAGCTAGGGTTTTGAGCGCTAGAGAGTGGTAACTAAATGATCTACGCGAGGGACCTATTTATAGAGCCTGTATCACAGACGGTTCTATTTTAGAACTGTCTGTGATAATATGCATCATAGACGGTTTCAAACTAGAACAATTTGTGAAGTTTATTATCACAAACAGTTCTATTTTAGAACCGTATAAGATAGTTTCTTATTGCAGATGGTTCTAAAATAGAACCATCTATGATGTAACTGGGACAAGCACCTATTGCATAATGTAAATGGAATTATGGATGAACCAACATCAGTGAAGGAATTGCATAATGTATGTGGAATTGTACATGAACCAACATCAACAAAAGAGGAAACTTTATTAAGTAAATCAAATGCATACACAAAGATGTTTCAAATTTCAAGCATCTCATTAAAAACACCTCTATTATGTTGGAGAGTACACTTAAAATCATAACTCCACTTGCTTATTCTTTTATATAAAAATGAGCTCTCCATGATGATCACGCGTGTGTAGCTAGCTTCCTCAGGTTGTTCTTCCTGGATTGTGATGAAGTTTCCGATAGGAGGCAACTGATCAAATTAATTGTCTCTTCCTTGTCTACTATATTCTCTACTCCGATAATCATCCTTTTTCCCTAAAGAACTACATGTCTCTTTTTGTTGGATGGGTCGGTTACATAGAATACTTGAACAACTTGGTTAACGAGTACGAATGGTTAATCTTGGTATTCAACGCGTGCAAGATCGACAGTAGTGACATCGTACTTGTCAACCTTCACCTGCCGGAGGTGGACCCAACGTCACCAAAATAAGGGTATCTTGAATAGTACATAGTTGAGCTCCAAAATCTCCTCTATGGACCCATAGTAGGAGCTCCTCGTCGATTTAGCGGTATTGAACGCATCTATGTGAACACCGCTATTCTAGTTTGTGCTCTTTATATTATGATCTCTTGTGTAAAATGTGTACCTATTTAAGTTATATCCTTTCCATGTTACAACTATAAATGTTAGCCCTTTTCCAACCTTATGAGCGTATCACCTAATAAGGTCCCAGTGATGGGTCACTTCTTCAACCATCTATTGAACTGAAGGTTATGTTATTTTGTGATCCAAGACTCCTATCGCGTCGGATTCTCTTGTCATAGCCAGTGCTTATGCTCGTCGAAGTGCGGGGACACTATATCCATGTATTGCAAAACTGTGAAATGAGCTTAAGTGTAGGCAAGCGGATCAGGCGTGATTGCTTTCCTTTCGATGGTCCTGATGACCTAGAGCCTCCCCTCATGGCGAGAACGAGGCATACCTATTGGTTCGACCTGAGCCATAATCAGCGCAGAACTCGATGACTTTTTCGGTTGTATAACCTTCGATAATGCTACCCTTCGGTCGAGATTGATTCCGTATATAAGACTTGAGAATTCTCATATACCTCTCAAATGGGTACAATCTACGTAGAAATATTGGCCCGCACATCTTTATCTCCATCACAAGGTGAATAATGAGATGGACCATGATATTAAAAACAACAAAGGGAAATACATCTCAAAATTACATGGTGCCATCAACACCTCAGCCTGCAGAGCATCTAATGCTTCGGGATCGATGACCTTTGAGCAATTGTGTTGAAAAATAATATAGCCTCATGATTGTCTCCCGGACCTTGACAGGCAAAATACTTCTAATTACCAAAGGGAGCATTTGTTTCATCAGCATATGACAATCATGAGACTTCATGCTAGTTAATTTCAAATATTGCATCGAAACAAGTTTCTTCATGTTGGAGGAGTAATCGGATGGAACTTTCACACCATGTAAGCATTGGCATAATTTAGATCTCTCGGCCTTAGACAAAGTGTAACAAGCAGGTTCGCAATACGTTTGGCCTTTATCGGTCTATTTCGATGCTAACTCAGGTCTTATGCCCATATTGATCAAGTCAAGCCGTACATTGATACCGTCCTTTATTTTGCCCTTAATATTCAATAAGAGACCAATCAAACTATCACAGACATTCTTCTCTATGTGCATGACGTCGATGCAATGCCGAACTTCTAGGTGCTCCCAATAAGGTAGGTTTCAAAATATTGATCTCTTCTTCCACATGCTCTTCTCAAGGGACCTTGATTTACATCCCTTTCCAAATACAACATTCAAATTCTTAACCATATCATGAACATCTATCCACTTAAAGGTTTTGGAGTTGAACCATCTTCATTCGTTCCATCGAATTGTTTCTTTATCTTGCAGTATGGGTGATTCCTCCTAAGGAACCTAGGGTGATGCATGTACATGGTTTTACGAGAGTGATTCAGCCACACACTCTCGGTATTGTCTAAGCAGTGAGTGCAGGTTTTGGTTCCTTTTATACTCTAGGCTGACAAGTTACCAATGGTAGGGTAATTATTTATGGTGCAGAACAACATGCAGTGCAAAGTGAAGTTTTCTCGTTTGTACGTATCCCATACCAGTACCCTGGGAAGTGTTTTCAGATCTTCCACCAATAGTGATAGGTACACATCAATATTATTCCCAGGTTGCTTCGGTTCTTGGATAAGTATAGACAACAAAATGTACGTCTGCTTCATAGACAACCAAGGAGAAAAGTAGTAGATATAGAGATTCACAGGCTAAGTGCTATGCCGACTGCTCATATTATCGAAAAAATTCATTCCATATGTACTCAATCTAGACCTTATTCCTTAGATTCGCATTGAATTCATGAAACCTCCTATCGATGTTTCTCCACTAGGTGGAATTAGTAGAATGCCTTAGTATTCCATCATTGTTACGCTTCTCTGAGTGCCAACGCAGCAGTTTTGCTTCATTTGGATTTGCAAACAAATGCTTTAAACGGGGAATTACAGGCAAATACCATACCACCTTAGCAAGAGGTCCTTTCTTCACCTCGATACCCTCGTTATTATCATCTGAATGACTCTTACGCTTGTATTGGAATGCGTTACACATTGGACACACATGCAAATTTGCGTACTCTTTGTGGTACAGGATACAGTCGTCCGGACATGCATGTATTTTTTTACTTCCATTCCCAAAGGACAAAGAACCTTCTTAGCTTTGTAGGTGGTTGTCGGCACCTCGTTTCCCTCTAGAAACATATCCGCCAATAGATGTAAGAGCGTTGTGAAACTCTTGTCGGACCAACCATTGCTTGCCTTCAATTTCAATAATTCAAGCATAGATGAAAACCTTGTGTATTTCGACTTGCAGCACGGGAACAAAGGTTTCTCTAAGTCTTCCATCAAGCACTAGAATTTACTATATTCTCTGTCATCACGGTTCCCTTCTGTGTCATGTAGTACTTGATTCAAATTGTCATCCTGCAACCTATCATCATTGAAAGCACAATCAATATGATAATCCGGCATATCATTGACTTCATTGATATTAATACTACCTGCTTCCTATATATCCTGCTCTTCACCGTGACTGGTCCAACATGTATATCCCGTTTTGAAACCCCTCAGAATCAAGTGTGCTTCGATCTACGTAGAGTTTCAATATCTTCAGATTCTCGCAGTCAATGCATAGACAAGATATAAACTGCACCCTTTATTAAACATATCCTCCTCTGCAACTCTTCTAAAAGTAGAGACGCTATTAATGTACTTAGCAGCACGGTTCTTAGCGTACATCCAGTTTCGGTCCATCTATGCTACGCATATAACATTTAGTATTAAATATTGAAGTACACTAGATGTACGCATGCACACATTCTTGAATTATGCATTGCTAGCTACTTCTTGAATATAATGCAATTATATAACCAATTACTACCTTAAAACACAAAGAAAAAATGGATCTACAAGTTAGATCTAAACGCAATCTTTAAATTCTCTCTTTACTAAACTAGCTACCTAAATCTTAAATATAATAATGCAGTTAAAATCAATTACTAATCTTGGATCACCAAGAACACATGGAAAACAATTTTCAAATTTTCTCCTTACCAAGCTCTAGTTACAATTAATTACCCATTACTAAAACTTAGATCAATAAGAACACATGATCTGCAAGCTAGATCTAAACAATATTCAAATTCTCTCCTTACTAAGCTATATCTTGAATATAATACAATTAATTAGAACCTATTACTCACTTTAAATCACCAAGAACACATGTTCTACAAGTTGCTAGATCTAAACAATCTTCAAATTATCTCCTTACCAAGTTAGATTTTGAATATAATGCAATAAAACCCATTACTAATCTTAAATCAAAATGTACATATGGATCTACAAGTTAGATCTAAATAATCTTTAAATTCTCCTTATCAAGCTAGATCTTGAATATAATGGAATTAAAACCCATTACTAACTTTAGATCACCAAAATCAAATGGATCAACGATCACCCTTCAAAAATCAATTCTCTTTTTTCACCATATCGCCTCACAACCGTAGCCACCTCAAAGATAGATCCCAAAACCCTAAAAAGCACTAAGTGGCCCAGGCCTCCGTATTAAATATCGCTAGGAGATATCACAGACGGTTCTATTCATAAACCGTCAGTGATTTACATAGAATTTCAGACAGTTTTAGAATAAAATCGTCAGTGATATATCACAGACAGTTTTATAATAAAACCGTCTGAGATAATAACTATTATCACGGATGGTTTTACTTTAAAACCGTCTGTGACAACATCACTAACAGGTTGGTAATAAAACCGTATATGATATTGCTCTACATCACTAACGGTTTATAAAAAGTACCGCCTGTGATAATATCACTATCGGTTGTACTATAGAACCGTCAGTGATGTATGTCATCATAGATGGTTTTTTGAAACAATCTGTATAGAGGCATTTAATATATGACTTTCTAGAGTAGTGGTTGGACTTTCCTCAGATCATCACTGGCTCTTGAGCTGGTCTGATTCCGCCACTCACGTTGCGGCTAGGGTTTACCATCTGATTCTTATCCATGCCTAGCGACGGAGTCTTTGTGGTGCTGGCCGATCGGTGCCTACCCCTTCTTCAAATTTATTGCTCGCCTCCGCCAATTCCTTCATGGGGTTGTATGCATGGCGTTTTGGTGAGGTGGCTCCTTGATGAGGACGCACGAGTAGGGATGCAAACGGATCGGATACGGACGGATTTCACTTATTTCGTATCCTATTCCAAATTTTTTTCTCAGATATAGAATCGGATACGGACAATGCCGGATTCAAATATGGATTACTTCGGTCGCGAATACAGAGCGAATACAGATCATTCTGGATACGGTTAGTCTCGGTCACAAATAGTTAGCCGGATAATGCGTGAAAGCAGAAACAATATATGTCATGCATATTAGAATCGATCAACCATATATAAAACTTTACTAGAACCTTCAAGACATATAAGTGTTTCAAATTCAATAATAGGTGTCTTCCCTACATAAGAATAATATGCAACCAAGTATAATTTCAATCAACATATGAACTTATATGATGTATAATGTTTATGTTTATTGGATCTGTTATCAGATATCTATTTTACTAATTTACACTGATATTTTTCAGATATCTCGGATATGCGGGTACGGATCGGATACAAATTAGATACTTCTCTTCTCATATCTTAACCCATATTTTTTTTATAGGCGGATTCGAATCCGGATATAACCGGATATCATTTTTTTGGATTCGAATCGGGTTTTAAATGAATTTGGGCTTGGAGCAGTCGGAAATTATCTGCTCCATTTACACCCCTACGCACGGGAAGCCTCACCGTACGGCGTGCAGTGAGGAGACATATTGTGAAACTATTTTCGAGACCATTTATGTACATGGTTTTTATGTATCCATTCAAAATTTATAAACATATATCGATAGCTAAAATTTATAAAATTTGACTACATTTATCTCAAAACAACGTTCTTTTGTAACTAGAGAGAGTACTTTGAATATAAATTCCTAATTACTTTTCATATTGATTTGGTTAGAACTTACTCGTAATTCTACATAGCAAAATCAAATATTTTATAATTAAGTAAATGACAGGTGGTTTACATTTGCTTATAGAAAGAAGAGGAAAGTATGCTAGAAATTCCAGAAAAGAAGGGGAAAATCCGATATTCATTTTTGTGGACTCTAATTGTAATTGTAAGCCATAGCCACCGATTGCTAACAAATAAACAAAATAGAACCGTCAATTTAATGGACACTAGCTAAGATTAATCCATGATTATCAGATGTTATTGTGGAACCTATTTAAGGTTAAGAATAAATCTAACATGTTATCTAATGGCTTGATAAATATATAGAATAGAAGGCTAGCTAATAAAGTTTCTAAACAAAGAAAAAGAATTCCCCGGTGGAAATAAAACATTATTGTAGCAATTTCAACCAAAGGACACCACATGAGTCCTGATGTCATTCTCACACCATACAAGCATATGCAGCTTACGTGGGATGCCCCAAACCGACGGCGTCATGCTCACGTGTAGAAATACTGCCCCTGCTTTCTACCATATGCAACTTGAGGTTTTTCTGTGTTAATTTGTACAACGAAATTTGGGGAATTCAACAATAGGAAAAAGAAACCAAAAATTTTGCAAGGAGCTTAGACATTCGTCTCGACTCTCGATTCAGTGGGCATTGGGATTCCGGCACCTACGTCTGTCACGAGACACGACCTTGCTCTCAATAGCTAATGATCTTAATTAATATATAATGGCATCCATAGAATCTGCGTGCACTACCTTGAAAAAGGTAATCAGTGGTGGTTCGAAACTGCCATCAGTGACGGTTTTCGAACCGTCACAGATTTAGTGCCACTGATAATCCAGGATTATCAGTGACGGTTCTAGAACCGCCACAGATAACATTATTTATGACAGTTTTTGACTAGAATCGTCACTGATACCCCTGATATCAGTGACGGTTCGAGCCAAAAACCGCCACTGATACTAGTACTATCAGTGACGATTTTTGGCTAGAACCGTCACTGATATCATGGGTATCAGTGACGGTTCTAGCCAAAAACCGCCACTCCAACACAGGAAAATAAAAAACTGGCATTTGTGGCTAGTCTCGGCAATTGCTAGCCATGCCTTCTGACAGAAAATAATCACGCATAATAGTGTTTGGATTGTTGGAAAAGATGAGAGCGTAAATACATCCAAGCAGGTTTTTGAGCAAAGAAATACTTACCATTCTATCACTGAAAACACTTCTCACAAAGACATAATTTTGGAAGGTGTATGCATACCTCTGTGGCTGGGCATAGAAAGCATCGAGTATGTTGAAATGATGAGGACCAACATCTTGTTGTGGAGGTGTGGTAGGCCAGCTAGGCTCAATGAAAATAACAGATGTCTCAATTAAGCGATCCCATGTGAACTTACTGAAAATAAGTTGAGATAGCCAACCTTTTCTGATGACTGACAGTAAAATGAATCAGGAATATAATGTAATTTTTGTCGACGAGAGTAATATGGTCTGAAGTTCATGATGTACATACTAGTTCCTGTTATATGAATACATGAGCTAAAATACAAAAACATACACAGGCTGCGATGTAAAATCCAACTTGGGAGCTTGAGTATGGCATTTTAAGATGAAATGAAAGCAATTCATGGCTAAAGCACTTAAGGATGTGTCACTAAGATTCATGTCTAACCTGTGCACCGCGACACTCTTTACAGGAACATCAACCGTTTTCGTGGGCTTCTTGGCGTCGTTCTGTGCGATGGCATTTGGCTTGGAGTCCATCACCTTTTGTTCCTTAGTGCTCTCCAGAAATAATTCAAGTCCCTAGAATATGCACATCATCGAGCAGGCGATTCAGTATCAAGACCGAAATCATCTGGACAAAAAATATCTGAAAGAAAGAATATTACCTTCACTGGGTTCTTTTTAGATTGAGCCAGGTCTGAAAGTTTGAGTTTTTCATTGGCTCCCTATGGAATGAACAGAGATGGATCATCACAAAGAAAAAAAACTCTACATGATAAGGTCACCTAAATGACCGTGCACACACTCATCACCTTGTATATATGATCAGCTCACCTGAAAAAACTTGGCATTTATTCCATCTTTTATACCTCCTGCTATTTGGCAGAGGTACCATATGCCTGAGATTAGTTGCATCTCGTCAATAAACACAAGAGGTCGGGGCAAAGAAAATTTCAGCATGCCATGGGTCACTAATATTCATGAGCACGTTTATGGAATCCACACTTATTGTCAAGTAACCGGATTTTCTCTTCCGATAATGATAATAAAAGCAGTTAGGATAATCAAATGGTTTTGACAAAGTTTGTAAGCAGTTATAGGATGCTCAAACTCACCAATCCAACTACCATTTGATGGATTGATTCAATGTCAATGCCAATTTGAGAAAGGTCAAGTTTAACATCATTGACCTGTGCATATACAATGAACTACATGAATGCTTACAACACAAAAATGTTCCGAGCATTAATACAAATTTCACTATTCCCTCGCAAAAGCACACAAAAAATGTGCGTTCAAGACTATTTAAAAGTAGGAAGTTTACAACAAAATGACAGTAACTATCTCGAGAATAAAAAAACATGAAGAGACTATTTAAAAGTAGGAAGTTTACAACAAAATGACAGTAACTATCTCGCAAAAAAGAAGAGTGATGAGATGTAATATAATTCAGACACAACCAATCGGTATCAAATGCATGGCTTATTTATGGCACGCATAAATTTAAGAGGTTTGTAAGGATCCAACCTTCTTAGTGGTTTCTTCTTTTGTCTTTGCCGTTTAGCAGAATTGCAGCTCCATAATCTTCAAGCACCGCATCAAAATCGATGAGTGACAAGTGAAACAAAAAGCATTAATGGAAACACAAAACATTAATTGAAACATCGAGAGCAAAGACTGCTACATCCAGTTCCTTCTCAAAAGCGTCAAGGTTTCTCATCCAAAATGTTTTTGGTGGTGTTTTCCTCACTTCCTCAACATCATTCTCTAATTTCTTCGCTCCGCATTGAGCTCCTGTATCTTCTCGAGTCAAGGTACCAATTGACATTAAGAGGAGATAATCATAGCCACTTGCATCATATAAAGAATAGATCAGAGCAACATAATTTCAGCGACCGGATGCTAGCGTGGTCGTAGCAACAAAATAGGTAGATGCTAGATACTTCCTTTCCTCCGTAGTGTCATACTTTCAATTTTACCATCTGAGTCAAACAAGTGCATGTTTGTCGCTCGAATTGTAGTTGTCAACTATAATAAACAGTTGTAAATGGAAATGTGTACCTTGCATCAAACTATTACATACACATGAAATAACTTCATATGAAAAAATAACCATGTAAGGCAAACACATGAAATATTTAGAAGTGCCACTCTGCATGTGTGTACATGTGTTCCTCAAGAAGACAAACGTACATGCTACGAGAGCGTAACCACCGACAAGAGAAGTGGCATTGACGAAAGAAGGGGTTCCCATTTCAAAGGAAGAAAGAGTTATTTACACTTTGTAATGAAAAAATTGAAGTAACAAAAGCCTAAACTAGTTTCCTAAACTAGAAGCCTCACTGGTCTTCGGAGGTTGGAGACACGTGATGTGAGAAATGAGTATGGAGGAGTGGATCGTTGTTGTCTTCGCCATAAAACTCGCCTTTTTGTTGAGTACTTCCTTCATGATGAAGTAGGCGAGCTGGCCCTGAATGGCTTGGATTTGAGCGAGGCGATCCCTACCAGAGATGACTTGAGGCAATCGTAAGTATGAAAAATGAATTAAGAGAGTATATAGAAATTGAGTGGCGCGAATCGATGTGTCATGTCGCATGGTGACCTCCACGTCATTGTCTTTTATTGTGCAACCTAAGATTTCACGCATGTCTTGGCAACGAAGTACCCACATAAATTTGTTCCTTGCGTCTGCTTGTGACACTGTGAAAATCGAATGAACTAAGATGTCGTCGAAGGAGCTATTTACTATGAAATACGATATAAGAATATTCCTTGCGTCGCATCAAAAGTTAGTACGGATTGTAAGGGATTTTATTTGAAATATGGTCTAAAAAGAAAGAAAACTCGTAAAGAGACCATATTTGTGGTTAATATAATGGGGACATTCATATTTTAACTTGACTCCAAAGTATGCAACTAATATTAGAATGAATACACATACATACCTCGGGTTTTCCATTTTTCAATGCGATGAGACTAATCAAAGATATTCTAAATAAACAAGTTAGTCTCGATATAAGATTTGTCATTAATAACAATATCGCATTAGGGGATAAACTCAATATTGGATTTGTCATTAACACAAGATTAGATTTGTCATTAACACCAAAACCATAACTAATGAAGGTTGAACTTACAACGGTTGAAGCAGAAAAAGGCTGCACCATTCGAACAGGAGCAAGGTCTTGGGACAAGGAAATAAGACGAAGGAGTCGAAAAGAGCGTGAACTGCCGGTCGTGGGTGTGTGTATTAATAGGTCTCTCGCGCTGGCAGTTCACGAAAAGGAGAAAGTGCACAACGCTTCGGGTCCTGAGAGAAGGCGGCGGAAGCGGAGAGGACTGGAGCGGTTGCATGCGCAGGAGTGGTGGACCCGTCCGGGAGAACGTCAGCATTAAAGAGGTCTGAAAGGGCTGGCGCGCTCTCCAGGATGGGCCCTGGGGCTACTGTCGACGTACTTTACGCTAGGGTACCCTCTTCGCCCGCTGTCGGGGCCACGAAAAGTGCCGAGGGTGACAACTGGCGGCGGTGGGTGATCGAGCCTCGACGCCAGCGACCATGCAGCGTGGCGGCCGCGTGGCAGGTGGGCGTCGAGCCCCGCCGGTGACCGACTCGTGGTCGGCCGACGGAGTCAGAAGGTACTCGGGGGTCCGCTGTCGGTCATGCACGAAGGTGTACGTCGAAGGAATGGGGAACTTCGCCTCGAAGTATTCTCTCCCAACACACCGTGTCAGAACAATTGAATGTGCGTGGCTCTACTGACGGCACGATAGCTTATCCCTCTGTCGTCCTGCACCTAACCCGTCGCGTACAAGTCGCTTCCCAAAGTGGATGGCGGAGTTGGACGGTGGTGCATGAATGAGGCCAGAGATGGTGCTACA
>JAYEVE010000501.1:0-24054 GCA_036346375.1 Guadua angustifolia
ATGGTACTCTTGTGGCATCTTTGTTGAAAGGAAGATTAAAGATTTATCAATTTATCAAGTTGAACAGAAAGTGGAGAGGTTGGATATTCCAAAAAGAAAATGGAGGCAGAATCACAAGACTCACAAGTACCAAGTACTTAGATATTGTTGTACTCCAATTTGTAACTTTTAAAGAGATCAGATCATTGAAATATCATAGCAAGCGGTGAAAGATGAGAGTTACACACTAATCACCACAATATAGGTGTAAAAATGTTAAGTGGAATGGTCTTTGTGAACATAGTGACATTTTGGCGCTTTCCATCCGCCTTTCTCATGGGTTTAGTTGGCACAATAGCAAACCTGGATAAGCTCCCATTTGTCACCAAGAAAAGGTTAGCCCATCGATATATGTTATCACTTAGTTTGACCATATCATGGAGTTACTCATGGGTTACAAGGCAACATTTCGTTCTTTAAAATTGTATTTCAGGAAAAGCTTCTATGCAGATTAAGTAGTTTTTAGTTCGGTTTATAAGGCAACGTTTCGTTCTTTAAAATCTTTTTAATTAAAACTTTCTTATTAAGCAGGGTTAACACATCGCAAATTTCAACCTAGTGGTTTAACCTTCACGAGAGTAACCCAAAAGCAATACAAAAGATTTGCAACAAAATGTTTAACAACACAGAAGCAATATGTATATATTTTGCTTAGTATGTAGGAAGGATATCTAAGGTTTTTCTTTTACTGGCCATATGTATTTATGTATAAAAGTTTACTACATAGCTAAAATAATGTGTAACTCGCATACAGCTATCATCCAGAGTAGACTATTCAGTGACGAGTCTTCTTTTACCCTTTGCACCACTTGTTGATGTCGGCATTCCGAGGCTTCTATAAAGTTGGAGAGGTTGTGCTGCTCGTTATTTCCATCTTCTTGAAGTTGTTGATGCAAACATCATGACGTTGCTGACTTGTTGCTCAAATTGTTCTCAACAAGTTTGTTGAAAATTTCCATTTTGCAAAAAGACAGGGAGAGGAATATTACTAAAGGAATAACTTAGGAGTAGAGAAGAAAATTCTATAAAGAGGAAATGAGTATACGTATAACTAATGTTAGTCTTTTTATATTTCTCTTTAGAAAAATGGGGTTTTCGATTTTCTTTCTAGTTTTCATTCTTAAAGTTCATTCGAAGGTTTCTGTGCAGAAGATTATAGCTATTCTGGTTCCAACTCATTTTCATGGTATATAATTTAGGCAAGGCAATGAGGTGAGTTTTGAGGCATGGTTAGAAATTATATTGGGAAAAGATTAGGTTCTAGCTAGACTAGAGCAGTTTAAATTAGTTTGGTGGTTGTTAGCGACTTGGCTTGGTTTGCACATGGATGGTGTGATCTCAAGTGAAGTTAAAAGTAGTAATGGAGACTATCTTGCTAGTCCTAGTGAGGTTTTATTTTGAGACAGATTAATAACCGTGATGGCTACATAGGTGAGAACTGCAGAGAGGAGATAAGTTCATAAAAAGTTCTATGGAGGAAGATCTGAGACTAGGTTATGTTTTTCTTTTGACGATCATTCTAATGTTTATATTCTGGAAGCATAGAACTTTTCCGACTCTAACTTAACTCACAGTATATAATTTAGGTAAAATAATGAGGTGAACTTTTAGGCCCGATGAGGAGCTGTTATTGAAAAGAACAGGTGGGCATCTTCTCCCGCATCTTGTGGTCCTGAACGCCTCTCCGAAAGGCGATGACGACCGACTGCTCAGAAATCCGGGGGATCATATTGCGACAATGACTGAATCGTCGAATGAAGTTGCGCAACGATTCCCCTCTCTCCCGCTCAAGGGCATGGAGATCGTCCTCCACGCCTGGTTGTGTGTATGAACCTTGAAAATCGGTGACGAAGAGGCCGCACAACTCCTCCCAGGAGTGTACCGATCCTCGCGGGAGGTTCAACAGCTAGGACCGGGCGGACCCTGTCAAGGCCGTTGGGAAATAATTGGCCATGGCCTTTTCGGACCCGCCAGCGGCCCACACCACCGTGGTGTAGATTTGCAAGAGTTCTTCCGGGTTGGTGGTGCCGTCGTACTTTTCGATGGATGCCGGGCGAAACCTTTCGGGCCACGCCACACGGTGTAGCCATTGGGAAAACGCCTGACACCCAATACCGTAGGGGAAGTCATGCCGTCCACCTGAACCCCAGCCCGGAGACCGTGCCGGAGAGTGCGGATCTCGACTCCCCAAAGAATCGGAGGAGTGGACCTCCTCCTTGCTCCGAAGGTGAGAGTCATGGGAGGAGCTTTCATCCCTAGGAGCCATCCGCCTATCACGGCCTTGCCCCTGGGCGCGACGGCGCTGCAGGTGATTACGCAAATCATCGCTGCGCCGCCGACGATGCTTCCCCAGATGAACCCTCAGGTCCTCGCGGCTCCCTGCGGAACCGGGACCCGTGTCTTGTACGCCCTTTCCTTTGCTCTGGCCCTCTTGGCCAGAGTGCTTCCCGCTCGAGAGGATGGAAGCTTGGGTGCGGTTAGCACGCGCCCTTGATCGAGGAGTACCGACGGTACCTGACCGGTCGGGCATCCCCATATGGAGCTGGCCTATGTCTACGAGGCTAGCAATGTCCTGGCAGCGTGCCCGGGGTGTCTCCTACGAGTTCTACCGGAGGGTGATCCAGGAGGAGACGGACTGCATGCAGGTTCTGGGCCGGAGTGGCCGCCTCCATGGCCAACCGTCGCCGAACCGGATGTTCCGCCGTCACCAGGGGGCACCACCACCTCCCTAGAGGGGCGGCGTGAGACGATCCCTTGTCCGGCGGGAGTGCCGGGATGTGTCCTGGGCGTTGCTAGTCTCCGCCGCCTCTTTTTACTGTGAGTGGAAACCCGCCATCACCAGATGCGCGGTCCTTCTAGACAGAAGACCGAGATCCACCGGAGAGATGGCTGGGTGAGCCAACCGCTAGCCCCCTACCTGGCATGCCCCTGTCGGCGTATTTCGCCGGACAGGATCCTGTCAGCGGACAGGGTTTCTCCCAAGATGGAGAATAAGGTTCGGTAGAGGGCGTCTTCGCGATCGGACAACCTAATGGCTCTCGCGCGAGGAATCCCGGGGATCAACAGATCAAAAAACACACCAATGTATCCAGGTTCGGGCCCCCAGTGTGGGTAACAGCCCTATGTCCTGTTAGATTTTTTGTTGATGTATATTGAGCTGGTTACAATGCTTTTTTCAGTTCATTCTCGGATGTTCCTTCTTGGATCCCACTCCTCCATGCACCAGAGCTCCCTCATATAGACTGGGCTGGCTTGGGCAGGTGAGAAGGTGATATCATACTGATCTACGATTCATTTATTACACCCATCACTGTAGTCATGTCCCTCAAGCCTCATTTAATGTCGCTGTATGGCTTCGCCCGGTCCGTCCGGGATGTGACTTTCCTGCGAGGGTTAGGTTTGAGGCGTCAGAGGAATGGGCCGTCGTCGTATCGACAGCAGAACTATTTGCAATCAATGGTTCTGACACAGCGTGTCAAGGGAAGGAGACTTCGAGGCGAAGCCTCCTTATTCTTTGGTTGCCCGCGTGGCTCGGCGAGAGGGCTCGTCGCCGCCTTTGCACGCCAAAGCCGCCACGTAACGGCCGCCCACGAGAGGGGTTTGCTCGCTGCCGCCGCCTGGCCGCCACGCGGGTGAGCGCCAATGAGAGGGCCTGACGCCACCTTGCTGCCAAGAGGGTGGGCATTTTAAACCGAATCTGATTATGAATCGAATCGAACCGATTAACCGATTATTTGGTTTATTGGTTTCGCTTTTGTTGATTTTGTTTTGATATCGGTTTTGGTGTTCAATTCGGTTTTAAGCTTTCAAAAATCGAAATAACCGAATAGCGTATATCTGATATTATTTTTATAATATTCTTCCTAAAGCCACTAAAAAATTCTAATGTTATAATACATTTATGCATATGTTTAGTATATTCATATGTTCTATTATGCTTATATTGTAATGACATATGAATATTGTGTGGGTTTATTCATACTCTGTGTTGCAATATGAGAAGGACTAAATCTAATCTACCTAGTGCTATTCATATTTCGATTAACCGAAAAACCGACTAACCTAACCTAAATATTTTGGTTAATTCTGGTTCGAAGTGCATCTAGGCCCTCAAAGAGTTTTGGTGATTTATGGCAACACAATTTCATATACTAACGGTGCAAGTGAGATTCTATGCAGTGATCGAGAAGATATCATCGTTGGAAGGCAAATTGGAGATCCCCACCATATTTAAAATTTGAAAAAGGCGGCATCAAGACTTTAGTCGTAAATCTTTTGTTTTTATTGAGTCTAAGGATAGCCGTACTATTAAGGGTGATACGATGAAAAATCGCTTCTAGGATATGCTTGTGCTCATAGAATGAAAATTGCATCTCGAAAGATTTTTAAAACATTGCATTTCCTATCAAAGGGTACTTCTGGCCGAATGGGTCAGGCCGGAGTATCCGGACATTTAGTCCGGACACTCCGGGCTAGGGCCCTCTGTTGCATTCTCTGGAAAGTCCAGAGTATCCGGACATTTAGTCCGGACACTCCGGGGAAAATGGTCCGGAGTATCCGGTGAGTCCGGAGTATCCGGGGATTAAGTCCGGATACTCCGGGTTAACCTTCTCGGTTCCTAGCAAACCTTCTTCAGTCCAGACACTCCGGACTAAATGTCCGGATAGTCTGGGGTTTGCGCAGCACAAGTGTAACTGTTGGATTTTGGGAGACCTATTTAAGCCCTCACTCCAAATTCAACCGTTACTCACCTCATTCATTGCAGCATTAACTCTCAAGCTCTCACTCACTCTCTCTTGAGCCCTAGCCTCTTTCTCCCCCTTGAATCCTTGCTTTGATTTGAATCTTTAGGGAGAAAAGAGGGGATCTAAGTGCTTTGAGCTTGCATTTTGATTCTTGAGCACAAGTTTCATCCTCCAAGTTGATTTAGCGGCGTATTTATTACTCTTGGAGTTTGAAGGGATCCTAGACGGCAAGGAGTCACCGGGAGCCTTCAAGACTTGGTGTGGAGAGCCCTGAAGTTTGTGAAGGCAAGCCTCGCCTCTGAAAGGAAAGAGGCAAGAAGAAGACCCATGAAAGTGCTTTGCGCAACACCGGAGAAAAGAGGTCAAGAGGGACCTGCTTTGTGCCTCCTCAACGGAGACGAGGATTCCTTCAAGAATCCGAACTTCGTAAAAGTTGTTGTCTCCTTGTTCTTCTTTTGCTTGTTCTAGGGTTTGTTGTTTTAGAACTTGGGGAGCTCCGATCTACTCTATTGTTGTGTTTGCTTCTAGATCTTCACTATCATCAGGTACCTGACACTATTTAGAGCATTTGTATTCATTTAGATTGTTGAAAAATTGCTTGGATTTAAAATCCCCTCACCGGCAAGAAGCCCAATGTATCCTACTTCCGAGTCTTTGGGAGTAAATGCTATTTCCTCAACAAGAAAGCTAAGTCCTCTAAATTTGCTCCTAAAGTAGATGAAGGTTTCTTGCTTGGTTATGGATCAAATGCCTATGCATATCGAGTTTTCAACAACACCACCGGTGTGGTTGAAATCTCGCGTGATGTGACATTTGATGAAACTAACGGTTCTCAAGTAGAATAAGTTGATTGTGATGTAATTGATAGGGAAGAACCCCCATGCGAAGCAATCAAGAAATTGGCCATTAGGGAGGTAAAACCGGTGGAGCAAAATGCAATCCCGAGCACCCCAACCCGGAGTGTCCGGGATAATGTCCGGAGTGTCCGGACTTAACCCCGGATATTCCGGACTGCAATGCTCCAAATGGTGCTGCTTCCTCATCCACACAAGCTCAAGATGGCTCAAACCCCTCTCAAGATGATGAAGGCCCAATTCAACGTTTAAATGCGATGGTTCCTCATCCAAGAGTGCATCAAAGTGTGCAACGAGATCACCCCGTCGACAACATCATTGGAGACATTAATAAGGGAGTATCTACTCGATCTCGAGTTGTAAATTTTTGTGAATTTTACTCCTTTGTGTCCTCTCTTGAACCGCTTAAGGTAGAAAAAGCACTCCAAGATCCGGATTGGGTGATGGCCATGCAAGAGGAGTTAAATAACTTTGAATGGAACCAAGTGTGGAAGCTTGTCGAAAGGCCCAAGCAAAATATGATTGAAACCAAATGGGTATTTCGGAACAAGCAAGACGAGAATGGAATAGTGACGAGAAATAAAGCCCGGTTAGTTGCTCAAGGCTTCACGCAAATCGAAGGTTTGGATTTCGATGAAACATATGCTCTTGTAGCTAGGCTTGAATCTATTAGAATATTACTTGCCTTTGCTACTCACCATGATTTTAAGCTGTATCAAATGAACGTGAAAAGCGCCTTCCTGAATGGACCACTCTCCGAAATGGTCTATGTTGAGCAACCACCTGGTTTCGAAGACCCAAATCATCCGGACCACGTCTACTTCTTACACAAAGCTCTCTATCGGCTTAAGCAAGCACCGAGAGCGTGGTTCGAGTGTCTTCGCGATTTTCTCCTCGATCAGGGTTTCGTAGTCGGAAAGGCCGACCCTACTCTCTTCACTAAACATATTAATGATGATTTATTTGTTTGTCAAATATATGTTGATGACATTATATTCGGGTCTACTAATGAGCATTTGTGCAAGGAATTTAGCAGGATAATGACTAAAAGATTCGAGATGTCCATGATGGGCGAGTTGAAGTTCTTCCTCGGATTTCAAGTCAAACAACTCAAGGAAGGAACCTTTATATGTCAAACGAAGTACATCAAGGACATGCTCAAGAAGTTCGGCATGGAGAACACCAAGCCAATCAAGACGCCAATGCAAGCCAACGGGCACCTAGATCTTGACAAAGAAGGTAAACCGGTCGTCCAAAAGGTATATCGCTCGATGATCGGTTCTTTACTTTATCTTTGTGCATCTAGGCCCGATATCATGCTTAGTGTGTGCATGTGTGCACGATTTCAAGCCGCTCCCAAAGAGTGCCATATGGTGGCCGTAAAAAGAATCTTGAGATATTTAGTACACACTCCTCATTTCGGGCTTTGGTATCCAAAAGGTTCATCATTCGAATTAGTTGGGTATTCCGATGCAGATTATGCCGGATGTAAGGTGGATAGGAAGAGTACCTCGAGAACGTGTCAATTCTTAAGAAGACCCCTTGTCTCATGGTCCTCTAAGAAACAAAACTCCGTAGCCCTATCCACAGCCGAAGCCGAATACATAGCCGCCGGGAGTTGTTGTGTGCAATTGCTTTGGATGAGGCAAACCCTAAATGACTATGGCCTAACCTATAACCATATTCCACCATTGTGTGACAATGAGAGCGCCATAAAAATCGCCAACAATCCCGTCCAACATTCCCGTACAAAGCATATCGATATCCGCCACCATTTCTTAAGAGATCATTCCACTAAAGGCGATATCGATATCCAACATGTGAGCACAAACGACCAATTAGCCGATATATTTACCAAGCCACTTGATGAGAAGAGATTTTGCGATTTGAGAAGTGGGCTAAATATACTTGATTCTCGCAATTTGGCTTGAAAAGTGCTCACCATTGATTGATGTTTGGAAAATGTTTTAGAAAATTTTATTTTGATCCTTTTCTTTGATCCTTTGTGTGTTGATCGAAATCTTTGATCTTCGGATCAAGCCCAATGCCGTGTGACTATGGTTTGTTTGATTATTTGTTCGCTAGTCACATTGTGCAAAGGATCTCTAGGATCTCTTCTCTCTATGCTTCAAGCCAATCATCCCTTTCATTCCTTGCAAAATCCTTGTTGAATCCCGAGCTGTCAACTCGGATAGTCCGGACTAATTGTCCGGATAGTCCGGAGTATCCGGACTAATTGTCCGGAGTATCCGGGTTGTGCGGTCTGCCTATAAAGCCTTGCGGGGGGAGTTTCTTTCTCTCTCTTCCCTCATTTCTCCAAACCGCACGGCTCTCCTTTTGTGCCCTAGCCGCCGCCCTAGGTTCTTCTCCGCCTCCGGTGTGTTCCTCTCCCTCCGGAGACTCCGGATCGTTTCCCTGGGTTTGGGGGAAGAGATCTCCTCGGCATTCCATCTTTTTGGTTGTTCTTCGTTGAGGTAAGCCTTCATTTTGCCCCAAATATCTCTTTGCCCTTTGAAATGCCTAGGAATAAGATTGCCTTGCTAGAGCACACTCATATCCTTGATTTATCTCCAAAATGTGCCTCTAGAGATTGTAGTTTGTTTGCAAATTAGAGTTTTGGGCTGAAATCTGGCATATCCGGACTCTCCGGACATTTTATCCGGAGTATCCGAAGTATCCGGACACTCCGGATCAAATACCCCGGCCCGGAGTATCCGGATTAATTGTCCGGACATTCCGGACTAAATTCCCGGAGTATCCGGGCTGTACCTCTCGGCCCAAAATTCAAAATTGTAAAACTTGCAGTCTTGCGAACCTTTTTCCACTCATATCTTGTTTCCTTTTAGATGTCTACTTCCCAGGGAGGTTCCGGGGCCGGCAAGCGTCCTGTTGATTCTCCTCCTTCATCGCCTTTGCCCAGTCCTTCCAAGAGGCACAGGCCAACTGTCAAGAAAGTCAGTCAAGGCCGCACCAATCTTCTTACCGCTCCTCCCGTTGCTCCATCCCCTGCTCCTGCTCCTGCTCAAGGTGATCCCGAGGAGCATCCTGCCGATGAGCATCCCGCGGACGCTCATGCGAGGCTTCGCGAGCAAAAGAAGAAGCATCATCAAGCATCTCGTGAAGCTATTGGTCCGCTTGAGAAGTATCAGCCTCTGTGGAGATACCCTGGTCAGATGATGCCGCTTCGAGTGGTTGACTATAGAGTGGGTTCTGGAAAGGGCAAGGCTATTGTAGCGCAAAGGAATAAGGATCCGCTTGAGTTTCACCAAGATCAGTATGTCGACAAGCGGTTCTGGAACAGATTTCATTCTGATTTTTATGAGACAATTCTTCTTCCCATGGAGCGCCCAGTGATGAAGATGAAAAGGATTGACTAGATCTACATGTCCGAAGCTCACAACCCGGTATTTGATGAAGTCATCCAAATCTGTGAGCGTCATAAGGTAAAGGATATCATGAGTTTTCTTTATTCATGGAATGATGAGATCATTATGCAATTCTATGCCACGCTGTACTTTGACAAGAAGCAAGATGCTATATGGTGGATGACCGATAAACTATGGTATGTGACCACCAAAAGGACCTTTGCGGAGTTCTCATGATGCATGGTCGGTGATGGTGATGCCAAATTGCATGATAAGAAGGTCTTGGCCCCTGAGCAGCTTGAAGACTTGTATGACTCCTCTCAGGACTTCGTGGTTGGAACAATCAAGGGTCTCAAGCCTGTGCCTGCAGTTCTTCTCAGATTGCTTCGGGTCACTCTTTGGCCCAAGGAGGGGGATGCGTCTGCCATTAGCTCTTATGTTCGTAACTTGCTATACCATTTGGTGGAGCGCACTCATGGATTTGATGTGGTGGATTTTATATGGGAAGCAATCAGACACAACTCTCTGAGCAATTCCAGCAGCTGCGGGTATGCACCTTTCATTATGGCACTCATTGATCATGTCACAGGCCTTAACTTTGTGAAGGATGTGGAGCATTTGTCATATAAGGTTCGTCCACCTTGACCTCGTCGGCCCTGCGGCTCTGTGAAGAAGCGTCGTGGGTCGTCATACAGGACTCGATCTTCTGCTCCTCCTCCAGCTCCAGCTTCAACAGCGGCTCCTGTTCCTCCTCCAGGCTCTCCCAGCACCAGCAGAGACACCATCAAGAGAATGCTTAAGTGCCTATTCTATTTATGTCAAGATGTGTCCGAGCAAGTCAAGGAGACCCGTCGAGAGTTGCGTGAGCATCGCCGTGAGTTCCACGCCTACCGCCGCCCGGCGAGGTGAGGATATTCCGCTTGAGATGAGTCAGGAGTCGGTGATGCACCTACTGGTGGATTCCGCTACTCGGCTTTTTGGACTTGACCTTCAAGACCCAGGCGGCGTCGATGGCGGTGGCGATGTGATGAAGAGGATGATTATCAGCCGTCAGGAGATGAGGAGTGATCTTCTGCCGTCGACTCTTCCTTTTTGGTGTCTTGATGCAAAAGGGGGGAGAGTGGTGTGTCGTTTGTTTGATTTGGTTGCCTTAGTTTCTCATTTATTTGCTTTTGTTGAACTTGTTGCTTATGCGTGTGTTGCTTGTTGGATGTTGAGAATTTTGTCGAGCTATTTGCTTAATTCCATTTCCTTTTAGCAATGCATTTGTGTGATATCATGTCATATTTATTTACGCAAATTATCTGCTATATATCTTGTTATATTCTCTCAAAAGCAGAAATTTAGGGGGAGCTCTCGAAAAATTTTCCCGTAAATATGTGCATTTGATATTCAACTCAGATTCTTTCAATGCACATGTTTAGGGGAAGCTTCTCCGTGTATTTGGTTTTCCAAATACTATCTCATTTCAAATTTTATCTAAATCCAATTGTGTTGTCATCAATTCACCAAAAATGGGGAGATTAAAAGTGCATCTAGGCCCCTCAAAGAGTTTTGGTGATTTATGGCAACACAATTCCATATACTAACGGTGCAAGTGAGATTCTATGCAATGATCGAGAAGATATCATCGTTGGAAGGCAAATTGGAGATCCCCACCATATTTAAAATTTGAAAAAGGCGGCATCAAGACTTTAGTCGTAAATCTTTTATTTTTATTGAGTCTAAGGATAGCCGTACTATTAAGGGGATCTGACGAAAAATAAACTTCTAGGATATGCTTGTGCTCATAGAATGAAAATTGCATCTCGAAAGATTTTTAAAACATTGCATTTCCTATCAAAGGGTATACGGCCAAATGGGTTGGTAGAGTATCCGGACATTTAATCCGGACACTCAGGGCTAGCCCTCATTGCATTCTCTGGAAAGTCCGGAGTATCCAGAACATTTAGTCCGGACACTCGGGAAAATGGTCGGGAGTATCCGGTGAGTCCGAGTATCAGGGGATTAAGTCCGGATACTCCGGGTTAACCTTCTCGGTTCCTAGCAAACCTTCTTGGTCAGGACACTCGGACTAAATGTCCGGATAGTCAGGGTTTCTTGCTTGACACAAGTGTAACGGTTGGATTTTGGGAGACCTATTTAAGCCCTCACTCCAAATTCAACCGTTACTCACCTCATTCATTGCAGCATTAACTCTCAAGCTCTCACTCACTCTCTCTTGAGCCTAGCCTCTTTCTCCCTTGAATCCTTGCTTTGATTTGAATCTTTGGGGAGAAAAGGGGATCTAAGTGCTTTGAGCTTGCATTTTGATTCTTGAGCACAAGTTTCATCCTCCAAGTTGATTTAGCGGCGTATTTATTACTCTTGGAGTTTGAAGGGCTCCTAGACGGCAAGGAGTCACCGGGAGCCTTCAAGACTTGGTGTGGAGAGCCCCAGAAGTTTGTGAAGGCAAGCCTCGCCTCAAAAGGAAAGAGGCAAGAAGAAGACCGCGAGTGCTTTGTGCAACAAGGAGAAAAGAGGTCAAGAGGGACCCGGGCTTTGTGCCTCCTCACAGAGGCGTAGGATTCCTTCAAGAATCCGAACTTAGATAAAGTTGTTGTCTCCTTGTTCTTCTTTTGCTTGTTCTAGGGTTTGTTGTTTTAGAACTTGGGAGCTACGATCTACTCTATTGTTGTGTTTGCTTCTAGATCTTCACTATCATCAATTTGCGACACTATTTAGAGCATTTGTATTCATTTAGATTGTTGAAAAATTGCTTGGATTTAAAATCCTCTTTGAGCTACTCGGCCGGAATATCAGGACAATATACCGGATAGTCGGGATGTCCAAATATCCGGATAAAATCCGGACACTCACGACTCGAGACCCTCAAGGTGAATTTAAATTGTTGCAAATGTTTTAATCCGCCTATTCACCCCCTCTAAGCGACATCTCCGGTCCTTCGAGTTCGGTTTTTATTTTGGTGAGAAATTCGGTTTCGAGTTTTCAAAACCGAATTATTTGAAAACCGAAAAACCGAACCGATTAAACCGAAAAACCGAATGCCCACCCCTACTCGCCGGTAGCCACGTGGGCGGCGCCCGCGAGAGAACTCGATCGCTTGCTCGCGCTGGCGCCACGGGCCGACGCCCGGCGAGAGGGTCGATCGCCGCTTGCTCGCCGAGCCACCACGTGGGCGGTGCTTTCGGCGAAGGGTCTTGCCGCCTTTGGTAAAAATGCAGAGAAAACTAGATATTTAACTCTTAAACTTTGCGATACGGTTCAAATAACACCTTAACCTAGTTTGGTATAGTACACGCTAGGGAAGTTTGTAAGTGTCAGATGCGGCTCACAAGAGTTTCTCCTCCAAATCGAAATAAAGAGGGAGAGGCCGACAGCTAGTGAAGCAGGGGAGCAACCCATATGGTCCTACCTATTATTCATCTAACTTGGTCAGTGTGTCATCTTATATGACAAAATTGCTCACTTATTGCGCTACAAACAATATCACTATGCGAAACCGTGTCAGTGTATTATTTGATCTAGATTACAAAGTTTAAATGGTCAAATATCTGTTTTTATAATTCAGAGTGCTGGATAGACTTGACCAATGTTCTAGGTGTTATATGGATTTCTTCTATTTTTGAATGTTTTTGTCCATAGATATGGGACGTAGTTCACATTCTAACAAAAAATTAGCGTAATGTTCTCTATACCTCTAATAAATATCTATATTTACTTTATATTCTTTAACGCATGTTAGATATAGTGCTTAGTGATAATCGTTATAGATAATCTAATTATTTTTAATATTTTTTGATCAATGTATAGAGAAGAAATATGTTTTATAAATTTAGACCGATAGAGTACAAAATAATCTCATGCACGTGGTCATTTTTTCCAAGTTACACGGGTAGTACTCTTGGTACGAGAAACATTTTCCACGTGCGACCGCGACGCGAAACATACCCCGTGTCCGCACTTTGCCAAGTCCCAGCTACCGGCCGCCATCTACTCACCACATGCCATGTCGCTGACAAGCGTTGCCCGAAGGCCGGTCCCACGCGCCACGAACTTGGCCGGCTGGCACCTGTCCCCACCAGCTCACCTGGAGGGCCCTCGTGGGCCCGCCTCTATATCTACAATATATCCACGCGTCCTCTCACCGACGGGTGGCCCCAAGGGCTCTGTCCCCACATGCCATACGCACAGCACAGTTCGGGGAGCTTCTCTTTCCCAGGAGATAGCATCCAAGCCAAACCAAAACCCCTCTCGCCTTCGCGCCTCCTCCTCGAGCGCTTCGTCTCGCGATCTCGTCGTTGGTTTGATTCAGTTCGCCTTCTCCTGCGAGGGAGAGGGGCTAGGGTTTTGCGGAGATCCCCATGGTGCGCCTTCCGGGCTTAGGGAAGCGGCGAGCCGAGCCGGTCGCCGCGGGAGCGCACCTGCCGCCGCCGGCCATCAAGTTGGAGGAGGAGTTCGGCGACGGGAATGTTCCGCTGTACAAGCGCGTCAAGGCGGCGCCTTCATCGTCGCCGCCACAGGTAGATCTCGGATTGTTTTCTTCTTCTTTAACGGTGCTGCGATTTTTGGTCGGGATTTGGGGTGAGTTGTTGCGAAGGATTTTTTTAATATGTGATATGTGAAACGAATTTAGTAGTATGTATATTCGCTCCATTTCTCAATTAAACGCTCGTCCGAGAGAGAGAGAGAGAGGTGACGTTTTGAAGAGTTTCTATCAACGATTTCTCCATTCTCTCCCTTAACATATCGAAGGCCTCTTATCCGTCAACCGCACCTTAATAGCTCAGACTTCCGAGCCTTGCTGGATGATGCAGAAGGGCCAACATCAGAGGATCAATTGAATAACCAACTCTCCCGCCCCGCTGCCGCTACTGCTCGAAAGCCAACAAATGCACTTGCTCATCCCAAGCATCACTTTCCACAAATAGTATCCTGCCGCCGAGGGAACAACCCCCGCGCGGCCGCTCCTTTGCTTGGTCAAATATTTAGATTTCCACGTGGTAGACCCAGTATTGGATATGACGTTTAACGTTTTGACGTTTAGGGTGTGTTTGGTTGGTGGAATGAGGTTGAATGGGATGGGATGATCCTATACCATTTGGTTCTATTGTTTTGGGTGAATAAAATAGTTTAACATTTATAGAAAATATTCTTCAAATTTGTATCACACCGTCTAAGATGGGATGGTTCCATTAAATGAACTAAACACATAGATGACATTTTTCTTGAACCATCTCATACATATGTCACTTGGTACAACCAACCAAACACACCCTTAATGTCTTTTGCAGATGTAATGTCGATTTATGGTTTGACTGATTCAACTCATGATCGGTTTGCTTCCAGAGTGGAAATCTGAGACGTACCTTCCTTTTTAGATGGGAGAATGATTTTAGGTCAAATATTTAGTTTTTCATGCGTTGGAATGAGTCATGGTCTCATGGATATTTGGATATGGAGTTAAGGCCATGGTTGTCAGAATCACGATTTTGAATCGGATTGGAGATTCTTCTGTAGGATCACAAATCGTGTGATCGATGCACAGTCTAAGATTTCTACCAAAGAAATACCTTTAAAAATCTACCATGTACTTCATCGCTACTATTTTTAAAATTATACATTTAAAAGTTTTGTTTCTAAGAATGTAGCACAAAGGAAAGATGATTTGTCATTTATGCAAATTATAACGGACATGAAGAGATAAAAGTAGAATTTTGCAGTTAAAAGGGCATATGCAAGTGATTATTTATAATAAAATACTAGAATCGAGTAGGATTGTATGAAAATTTTGATCATGATCCAACCAAATTAAGACTCTATCCTAGGACCGGATCGGTTCAGTCAACCTAGATTGTAAATCGTAGGATCGTATGACTAGAATCGAGATTCTGACATCCTTGGTTAAGGCCTCGTTTGAAACGTGGGAATTTTTCCTGAATCCTGTGGGAATTAACTGTTTTGCATGAAATTCCTGCGTTCCAAACGGGACTGTATTTTTTTTAGTTTCATGACTTTTGCCGATGTCACGTTGATTAATGGTTTGACTGCTTAAAATTTTGATTTTCGCACTGTCATTATCTTGCTTCTATAGTAGAAACCAGAAAAATAGTTGGTAGCTTCCTTTTAGACTGGAAAATGTTTTAACATGCTGTTATGCTTTGCAAGCTCATTATTATCAGTTCATTTTGCTCCAATTGAATGAACCCTGTGTAGGATCCCTTTTGACTTTGTATCAAGGAAAATATGCACTATTATAATTCATGGCTGTAGACTGTGCGAAATACGGCACGACAATCTACCTTAGTCTATGGGTGCAGCTAATCGGTAGACATTCAAAATAGGCATCGCTCAAGAACGAAGATTTTGTCCTACATTGGCAACTTACGTGTGGTTGGTCCCCTAAAAATTTTAGGGAAATTTAGTGGTGTGGTGAATGGTTATGCAGATTTGTTCATATGTGTGATCCTGGTGGCTCACTACCTGGCTTAAACTTGGGTAAGGGAGAAATGAAAGCAAGCGAGAAGATATAAAACTAAAACACTAGTGTAATAATAAATAAATAAATAAACACACGAGCTAACCTGTTATGTACAGTTCATTGCTTGCTAGGTACTTTAGGTATGCATTTGTTATAAGTTGTTTGTGGAAATATCTTTTCATGCTAACCAAATCATGTAGTTCTTTTAATTAATTACATGATTTGTTTGATCATTTAATGTCTAGAATGTGCACCTCTTTAATTGTTAATACTCTTTGAGTATTGACATGACATTTTGCAGGACATATATTCTAATATACTCGATGAACCTAGCCCATTGGGTCTGCGGTTAAGAAAAAGCCCATCTCTGTTGGATCTGATTGAGATGAGACTTGCTCAGGTGAAGTCTGCTGCAGGGCAGTCTGCTATGGACAATAGCACTTCTGAGCCTCCCAAGAATAAAGAGATTAAATCTGGGGCTCTTACAGCTGGTGAACGATTGAAAGCTTCAAATTTTCCTGCAAATGTTTTGAAAATTGGTACTTGGGAGGTAATTAATTTCCTGTTAACTGACATGTTACTGTGGAGCAAATACTTGATTACTGCTTAGAAGCTTTCCTAAACAATTTTTTTTGTCTAACACTAATGGAAATACTGTTTTGTGCAGTACACATCACACTATGAAGGTGATTTAGTGGCAAAATGCTACTTTGCAAAGCACAAGCTTGTCTGGGAAATTCTGGATGATGGTCTTAAGAGTAAGATAGAAATTCAGTGGTCAGATATTACTGCTTTGAAGGCAACTTGCCCAGATAATATAGGAAATGGAACCTTGGAACTGGTGGTAAGTTCCTGATAATATAGGCATATTTTATTATCATTTCTTTTTGTTACCATCGTTATTTCCTCTAACGAAGCTTTCATTATCTTTTCTGAAGTTGGCCCGACCACCCCTTTTCTTCAAAGAGAGTGATCCTCAACCAAGAAAACATACGCTGTGGCAGGCTGCATCAGATTTCACTGGTGGACAAGCAAGCTTGCACAGGTGAAGTATTAGTGCATAACTATGGTCCATGTTAGAGGGGAATTTCATACGATCTTTAAAGTAGAAAAGCTGTGAGCTATGAGCTTATGACACTTGTTTTTCTGAACGTGCTTTACTCTTTTTAATGCACAACTGCTCTTTTACTGCATTACCCTGACTTTGCAGCTAGATTTGCTGATTTTGATTCAATGTTACTCTCATTTGTGGTGCCACTTGCATTATTATATGCTGATTCCATTATTTTGATTCTGGGTGCCTGCGAAAAGAACTAACTGTTAAAAGGATGCAGGAGACATGTTTTGCAGGGCCCCTCAAATTTGTTAATCAAGAATTTTGAGAAGCTTATTCAATGTGATCAGCGGCTAAATCAATTGAGCCAACAGCCAGATATCATATTGGACTCCCCAGTTTTTGAACCAAGATGTTCTATATTTGGAAACCCAAATGAATTGAAGAGGTGTCATGGTTATAAAAACTTGAAAGATGAACATGAAGCCCCTCCACCCCAGTTCACTGATCCTGTGCCACCATGTGCTGTTTCTTCGATGTTCAAAAAGGATGGAGTGAAGGATCTTATTGTGGAGCAACCAGAGTTATTTGCTGAGCCAATGAACTTTGGTAAATTATTCTTTGAATTCAAGCAAAATGACATGGCTTGTTAAAAGTCTAAAATTAAAGGTTTCCATGCCATGCGTACGTAACCCTCTATAATATTTGTATCTAACGTAAGTGTATTTTCAGGTGCTGGTGATGAAAGTGTTGCTCAAGAACAAAAGAACCCCAACTGGTGGAATCAGCTGAAAGTGCCTGGACAAAAAACATCCATGTCTGTGGATGTGGATGATTTGGTAAACCATTTCGGTAATTGTGTAACGGAGCAAAGGATGGCAAGTAATTCCCCATTGCCCGATAATGAGGCGTCAGCCAAAGAATTTGTGAAGGAGATTGTTCAGTGCCTTTTCAGCGACACACAACGTCCGCCAGCCTCTGACGAGAAATATCTGATGGCAAGGGTGGACTCTCTTTGTTGTTTGCTTGAGGAAGACACCGCGCCAACCACCATCCCAAATCCTGAGCCCAATAACGGTGGCTGGATTGCTGTAGACGAAGTGGACTTTGATGACGAACTCAGCTCAGCACCTGCTATGAAAACTGCGAATGGCACAGCGCCACCTGCCATCTCGAGAAAGGATTCCTTCGGCGAGCTGCTGTTGAATCTCTCTTGTTAGCATCTATTCCACAGTTCTTGTTCAACATTCCAGAGGACTGATTCCGAGAACTGAAGCGGAATGGACTTCTGGTTCTCATTCCTGGGACTAGAGCAGCAGCTGTAAAAAATTGAGTTACGAGCAATAAGTTAGCGCCTTCCTAAATTTGTTTTAGTCCCCCTCCATAAATATTTCAGTAGATAGCTTCAACGGCATTTCTTTTAGCTTGTTAATTAATTCATTTGACTGAGGAATTTATTTTGCAACAATAGAACACCAATTTATCAAAAATCATTTCAAAGGGATTTCATTTCTTTGATAGTACCTTTTCGCTCGTCTCGGATACTGTTCTGTATCTTTTACTCTGCTTGGTACTTGCTGATGGTATTGGTATGTTCCAAACGCCGGTGACTTTGAAATATGAAATACCATACAGAACATGTACATACACTTCCATTCAAATAAAATGTGTCGCGTCACACTTACATTTGCAACCTAGAAAGGAATAGGTACGGTAAACATGCACCCTTCCTCTACACAAATCAAACCATAAATGAAATGGAATTCTACACAAGATCGATAGACCTCTGGGATACTCTTAAACTGGTGCCCAGAGATGTATAAGCTTTAGTTGTCGAAAATGGCAAATACTGTTCAAGCAAAGGGATCCGGCGGTGGCGCTTCTCCTTCCTCGTCAAAGCCCTCGTTGTCATCGAGCATGTTCATCAGCATGGATACCTGCTCATGAAGCATGGAGTTCTCCTTCTCTATCTCCGCCCGCTTCTTGCGCTCACCCTCGAGCTGCTTCTGCAGAAGCTCGAGCACGCGGGAGTCTTCCTCTAGCTGTTCATTCAGTCCATTGATCTCACGGTCCTGCCATACCATCCCATGAATACAGGTATCAATTTGTGCTTCAGATATTGAGCACAACAAAATTGCCTATAATTTACCTTAAGGTGCACTAGACTAGAGCAATGAATGTGTCATAAATTAACGATAGAGTTAGTGTTTCTGGCTTGATTTCAGGCCTTGATCATCGATGCAATTACTAGAAAAATAGTATTGCATGCAGCATGGTATCATGCTAGTATGTGGTGGTAAACTATTTGAAAGATCATGAACCTTTCTGTTCATCTCTTGTACTGCTATCCTCCTCATGCTCTCCACCACATCGACATTGACAAGCTTGCGTTTCTTGCCGACCAACCATCCCTTGGGATATGATGCAGGCTCGAAGTCTGGTGGTGGGAGCAACATTTCAGCAGAGGTGCGCTTGCCGTTGATCGGCTCAAGAGGCTCAAACAGCGCCTTTCTCTTCTCGGATAAGTTAGCTTTCGGGTCTGGCTGAACATCATTAGCCATAGTTGTTGCTGCAGTTGCATCGTCGATCTTCATAGCTTCTCCTTGATCCTGAAGATCATTCACTTCTTCGGTGGCAGCATCTTTGTTAAGTTCTTGTTGCAAGCTCCGGCCATTGGCTGGAACATACATATTGTTAATTGTCAGTCAGATTCAGGAGTCCGTACACTTCTCCATCTAAAATCTAATGCACACAAGACCATTAACACTACAATATGATCAGATCGAAGTTCTTTCACTGTGATTACTGATAAGTTAGCCAGAATGGGTTCGGCTGTCATGGAATATACCCTGGAGAAACCTGTTATAGATAAATCAGCTCAAACATTTCATTTAGGAAGAGACCAATGGCTCTTTAACGCCCTTTCAATGAATTGTATTGCGACATGTATATACCATCCTTGACAAAGAAGCAAAGGAAGAAGGGAAGGAAACAGCGACTGTAAAGAACAAAAGGCAAACTATTCCCTACAAGATCTATTGATGAACTAGTCTCATTCGTACCGGAAAGGAGAGGGATACATTGTTTTTTATCCGTCAGAGAGTTACTCTAATAGCAAACTGATTTACTTTGACCTAAGCTAATTGGTCAACATCACATGCTCCGAAATAATAAATTGGTCACTATCACCAGATGTAACGTTCTGACAACAACTCTAAAATAAATATGACACACAAACACTCGGCTCTCGAGCCTTATGTTATGCCATAATTACTCTGTACAACTGAAGCAAGACCATATGTATATCTCTGTCATCACATTCACATCTGTCATCTACTACCAAATTGTGGTCTTATTAGGGTGTGTTTGGCAGAGATTCACCAGATTCGTGAAGCTGAAGCTGTGAGCACATTAAGAGTGTTTAGATAGATCATCTTGTTTACATTTTAGACCAAAAATATAAATTTAATTCACTTTATTTTAACCTACAAGTTTTAGATTTCAGATAAAGCTGAAATCTGAAGCTCTACCAAACAGGCCCTTAATTTTAGAACTAAGAGGTCGTTGCATTATGCATAGCTGTTTATGGCCTTGCACAAAAGAGCAGAAAATTAAGAGGCACATAAGCAACCACAGAGCAGTAAGCACACTGAAATCTCATTCCATAACAGCAAGTTACTGAAAGGATTATGATTTCTTGGTGGAAGCATATTCGCGAGGCCACTACTAGCTACAGCACCGACAAGTGCAGTTTCAGAATCTTGGCGGTAAAGACACGCAAATTAAGCGGGCCACATCAACCTCCTTGTGAGCAATCACCACCAAGCCTCATCCACATGAGCTTGCACCAAACGAACCACCAAAACATTTCGTTAATCACTAGTCCAAACAATTAGCAGCACCGGTGCGTGATTAACGTGCCCGGACAATTATATCGTTTCTGTGAGCTGGCAATCATTTATTCCCTCACGAAATATCTCACTCGGACGTTCCAGGCCACCAGCTACCGTGCTAAAATTGATGAACAAAAAGGGGGAATGGTTCGCGAAGAAGAAAAATGATTCTAAAGCAGCCGGGATTGCTTACTAGCGGTTTGGTATAAAACAGGAAATCCAATGGCTTTGCTGTTTGCATAAATTTTATTTTATTTTCGAACAGAAAATGCAGAGATGCATGAAAAGAAAATATCAGAGAAGCTCGCAAAGTGCTGAACAAAAATTTAACCAGAATCAAGAAGAGGATATGTTTGGGTAGAAATCCCAGTAACAAGCACCTGAGCCTGATCTCCTCCTCGACTTCCAGAAAATCCGCGGGGGATCAACCGAAGACGTCTCCTCCATGGTTTTCTCCTTTCCTGCAGCAAAAAGAATCGCATCCATCAGCTAAAATACCTCATTAACAACGTAGACACCCGGTTCTGTTTGCTTAGCCTTGATTTCTCCTCTTTATATTTACAAGACAGGGTCGTGTGAGTAAACAAGAACCATGTCAAAAGAACAACAAGAGGGATAAAATAATCAAAATTTCACCTCTGCTTCTGGGCTCCAAGCAGCTCACTTTTCTCTTGCCGGTTGCTACCTGAGCTCCTAAAACTCTCTCCCCCCCCCCTCCCTCCCCCAGTCCCCTCCCCCCTATCTCTCTCTCTCGGTGTTTAATGTCTTGTTGGTTGCGTTATCTTGTGGTTAGGAGCACGAGGGGGTTCGCCTTGGAAGCTACTCCCTGTTCTGGCCGAGTCGTTGGTTTCTAGCTTTTACTTTTGAAGGTCGTAACGAGTAACGACGACAGAAACGGCGTTCTTCACGGTTGCAGTCGTACTTTGCTGGTCGACATGAGGCCATTGCTTTTCTAGTCAGTCTTTTTTTTCTCTTTTTTTCAAACCTTCCTTTTGCAAATCTTGCATCCGTACGCGGATTTGAAAATTTGATCCTTCAACCTCGGAAGATGCAGCAAATAACATGTGTCTCCTGTTGCATTTGAGAAGCATAAAAGCTGGTCGACGTCGCAGCAGGTTGATTAAGCATGACGGCGCAATGACGAGCACGGTTTCGCAAGAGAGAGCACAGCGAGAGCTTGCTAAAGTGCCTGGGTAGCATGGAAGCTATCCTGCCACGGTGGATCTCATTGCTCCCACAGCTGGCCAACCTCTGTCGGCTTCCGCACTGTCCAGGCGTGGCGCATAGGTTTTTATGCTCCTAGACACAATAAGACACATGTCGCCTGCCGTAATAGAGGAACCAAAATTTATAAATACATTTACAGACAGAGATGTTGGATTAAAAAAAAAACAAAGTGGCCGAGGCCAGGGCTATATTAGCCGTGTCTTCGTCGACATGGGCGTTACCCGCCAACAACAAGAGCATGAATGTGTTTTTAAGGGAGCCAACAACAAGAGCATGAAAAACATATCAGAATTTTGTTCACGATTTTAAGGGAACATGGGCTCAAGGTCCAGCTAAGCAAATTTGTTTTTGCTACTGCTCAAGTAGTATGTTGGTTATGTTATTAATGGTGCTGGAGTGTCGATAGACTCCAAAAAGATAGAAGATATCATCAGATGGTCTCAGCCCAGTAACATCACCCAGCTTAGAAGGGTTTTGGGACTGGCAGGACATTATAGGAGGTTTGTGAGGGATTATGGATAGATATACAGCTCGTTGTTTGAGATAAACCGTTGTATGTCCTAGATTTTATTTGGGGCAATTTTGTATTTGGGGGCTTATTTACTTTATTTTATAAAATAGGTCATTTAATTTTTTTGCTCTCCGCGCTACAATACCACAAGGAGGAAATCCCGCTGTAATGTAGCACAAAATTGCTATCGGACCGTTGTACTATTGCGCAAGATTTTTTTTTGAATTGGAATTGCCACGGAATGGGTGTGGAAAATTGGCTGTGTTAAATCCATCGATGTAGTACAATGTCGCAGAATAGGGCGTGGGAAATGCAATTTTCAGGAACAGGGGGATTTGGGATTTCCACAGCGGAGGGTGGTCCAGCAAATTTTGCGCCCCTTACGCGAAATGGGGCCATTCCTACCAAAAAATTCCATAGGGCCTAGTTCTATAAACAAAATTTTAGGAGGCTAGAACAGCGGACATTTTAAAAAAGAAAAGGATAACATAGCAGCTGATGCTCTTCCTAGGAAGGATACTTATAGGAATACTCAGAAAAATTCTTGTCAGGCCATTACTGCAGTATCACCTGAGTGGATTTCGAAGATTAAATATAGCTACATTGGGGATGAACACAGCCAAAAGCTACTGAGAGAAGTACAGACGTTTGTCAGGCCAGATGCTCCATACACCTTGATAGCTGGGTTTCTAAGGTATAAAGGAAGGTTGTACGTAGGAAACAAAGATGAACTCAGATAGAAGATCTTAAACAACTTTCACACTTCTAGTTTTGGAGGACATTCTGGTATGAGCAGCAACAGATCACAGAATTAAGAAACTATTTTACTGGTTGAAACAGAAAAGATGTGGATCAAATGGTGGTTGAATGTCCTATCTATTAGGTTACTAAGGATGAGCATACCCGTTTCTATGGATTTCATTGAAGGTTTTGCCAAAATCTCAGGCCAAGATGTCATTTTAGTAGTGGTGGATAGACTCACTAAATATCCTCATTTTATTGGTCTATCTCATCCCTATACGGTTGAACAAGTAGTGCAATTGTTCTTGGATAATGAGATGAAACTGTATGGGTTACCAATTGACAAAGTCACTGACAGAGACAGAATCTTCACAAGCAAGTTTTTTACTAAAGTTTTCAAGGCAATGAGGGTTTCACTTAGATTTAGTACAACCTATCATCCACAAAGTGATGGCCAAACCAAGAGAGTAAATTAGTGTCTAGAGTCTTATTTGAGAAGCATGACATTTCAGAGCCCAAAAGAGTGGTTTAAATGGTTATCTCTAGCAGAGTGGTGGTATAATTCTTCTTATCACACATCCTTGAAGATATCACCCTTCTAGACTTTGTACGGTTATCCACCTCCTCAAATTGGTGAGTTCACAACACCTTTTGTTAGGGATAGATGCACGGCAAATAACTGGAGACAAAGATTTAACGTGGAAAAACCCTTGCGGGAAAAAAACCACGGAAACAATGCACTATAATGCTTCAAGATTACAAGAATGAGGGTTGGCTTATATAGCCAAAGAGTCCTAGTTGTAGGCGACTTGGACTAACAACCTATTTGGATAGAACCAAAGATATGGCGTTAGAGATATTGAGTTATCTCCAACAAACCTCCCTTAACTCAAAATCTATAACAAAATTGTTTTGAAAAACCACGAAGGTAATTGAGCACGAATAATACAAGTGCATTAAAAGTCCAAAGGACTACTGAACGAGGAAGACTGGAACAGTCAAGCCAAACACTTGTAGTGCGAAAAATCACCATGGGTATAAAAGACTGAAATAGTCTTGTCCAAATGCTTCTGATGAAGCAAGATTGAGCAAACCACCATGAGAGGTCGAAAGAAAAAATGGAACAGTCAATCCAACATAGATG